>JAEMWC010000075.1:662500-707500 GCA_016490735.1 Pachyseris speciosa
TTGTTCACATTAATATGTGAAGTATCCTTGTCACTCCAGCCACATCCCACAAGCTTTACGTTTTCATTGCTTGTTTTATTGATATGTGGGTACTTGAGCCTGAGCGTTAGCTATGCCATGCTGACGAGGCCTAACAATGCCGAAACAGCTGTCCATGGCTGCTAATGCTTGGGCTCAATCTTTGCTTTGGTAGATTTAAGGGGTAATGCCCGCTACCTTGTAGCCTTAGTGCCTTTTGAGTGGCTTCAGCTTACTTGATCACATTACTTTGTGAAGTATCCTTGTCACTCCAGCCACATCCCACAAGCTTTACGTAATAATTGTTTGGCCGAGCCGCTGGGGGAGCCGATGAGGGTTATTTGTCTTTAATTCAAATGAGATCAAATAGCGTGCAAGACGTCACGCAGTTCGGATTGCCTGCTTGTGGTCAAAGTAGGGTAAGTCTACTTCCCTATTGGCTGGGCCTTATTAAGTCAAAAAAAAAAAATATTTTTAACATGGCTGCCAAAAGTCACGATTGAGGAAGGCATTCGGAGAGGTTTTCGTGGACCGCTGGACGATGTTTTATAGTGGAGATGACAATCACGATCGGGAAGACTGTTTTGTAAGTTGGAATTGCTTTTTCAATTTCCCCGATATTTTGCATTTCGCGCTAAATTTCCATTGACAGTTTGACTCGATTGGAAGAAATGAGAGGTCTTTTCGACCATGGGGACAAAAGAAGAGGCTACTAAGCTATTTGAAAAACAAACATGGCTTCCCATGCGAGTAGAATGGCTTCCCGAGACCGTGGCAGATATTTATCTCAAAGGATTGCTGTCAGTTGTGGCTCGAAAAGCATTAGTCGCAGCAGGGGAAACAGAAGCGAAACGACCTAAATAGTGTTAAGTTACAGACAACATGTCGGGATGCTTTCATCCTAACACGTCTTAGTATCATGCGTAAAACCGTGATCAGTATATATCCTGACATCCTAATTTTTACAGCATCGCTAAGGCAACTGAACACTTTTACTTGGAGAGAAGCAACTTTTTCCAATTTTTAATTGATGAGAATAAGTTTCATCTTCTGGTCCGTACAAAATCTATTACGAAAACGGACATTTACATAATGATTGCATTGTGCAATCTTAATCCCGCATCTAGTGAGCCTGCGTGTCCAAAATTTCTCCACATGAAATGGGTGCTTTTTGGAAAAAAAAATCGTTGTACTCTTTGCATAAAGCTTCTAAGGTCTTTCGTCAGCTGTGAGAGAGGAAGAGAGAGTGGGTGTCTGCGAGCCACCTGGACACTTTGAGACACAAATAGCATTCTTATCTACTTGCTAAAGCTCCAGCGTTTTTATTCTTTTCTATCGGCCTGTTACATTGTTGTTATTGGTAGCTAGTTTCACTCAGTTTTGCGTGCAAAAAATGTCCGTTTGTATGAATCAATGTATTGCAACGCATCTCGTTTTACTGCAGTTACAAAGACAGACCTGGCAAACTTGACCTGAAGGACAGGCTGAACAAAAGGGATCCGAAAAACAAACAATTGAGTGTGCACATCCATCACAGCTAGATTTGGGGTCTAAAATTGGAGAAATTAAACAACAACTGCGTGAGTATTTGTGCTCATCTAATTATTATATACATTAAAGCATCAACACATACATTGTTTCATCATATATACTAAAGCATCAAAGGCTTTCTCCAAACTGATTCTGTTTGAAAGCCATTACTGAATCCATTGTTCCAATATGCGATCATTCCAAAATGCATCATGCCTATGATTTCATTGAACTGAGGAAAAAGAGTAAATGTAAAATAAATTATTTCCCCCTAAGCTAATATAAGGGCCTAATAGCACGGAAAATAAACAAAGACAGTCAGTCAAATAACAGTCTCGCTTCGTTGTTTCTACATTCTAACAACCTTCCTACCTAGGAAGGAAGTTTTAAGGAAGTTGGTTGACAGCCTTCTTATTAAATCTCTCTCAACCTGAAGCTGTAACCGCTAAACCATAACGTAAAATTGTATTTTGTATAGTCACTTGGCCACAAGAAAGTAAAGTTAAAATCAATGAAACACGACGCCCAATTGAATTTGAGGCTTTTTGTACCTCCCTGTTGCATGCGTCCTATTTCAAACTTTCTTAAAAATTCAGTTGTATTCTGCCTGTGATGAATTTCACTTCTTTTTCTATGTTATCAGAATATATTATGCTAAACGGCTCTAGACAAAACTGATCAATCTTATGAGCTTAATCAATACAGATGAGAAACAATTAGGGACAACTAACGACAGGAAACTACTAAGGTCGCTTTTAGGTTGACGCAAAAATAGATATAGGCTGCTCGAAATGATCTCTAGCTATGCAACTCTAAGTTAAAAATAATACTGAATCATTAAGCTCAGTGATTTCCAAAAACCCCAACTGGTCTTATTTTGCAATTAACACCATAAATTGCCCCTTGTAAAGCAAAATTATGAACTTTCCAGTTGTATTGTGGGTGTAACTGAAGTATGGATATAAGATTTCCAGCATTTTCATTGGCTAGCCGAACACAGGCTCTCAGCTCATAGACCTGCACTACCTTATATGGTCAATGAACGCTTCAGCAACAGAGAAAGCTTTCCTTCGACAGGGCAGCCATTAAAACATGAATAGTCTCGCAGCGGACGAAATAAAAATGGAAATCAACCGAAATACAAATGGAAATCAACTTTTCGTTGCTGAGTGTTTTAGAACGACAACAAAAAATGCTGGGATCGTGTGAAAAAAAATTATTGCAGCGCTAAGAAAATCTTCCGGGCCGTTGATGTTTTAAAAGCTAATAGTAAAACGTACCTTTTTACGGAAATACCGAGTTTTTGAACTTAACTAAACGAAATTGAAAATATGTATTCAACCACAAGTGTCGACGTCACCAATCTGTTCAGTAACTATGCTCACGCGCCATTCTATTCAAAACAAACTGAACAAAAAACAACTTCAGCTAAAATTTGCAACAACAATCCACTAATGAAAATCCTTCCAGCGATCAGTGACACTTTTTAAAAAAATTAACACACATTGAAAATGTTCTGACCTGCACTCGATGCAACGTATCAATCACCAGCTTCAAACTTTTCGGTTACAGATATGATGCTTTGTTCCACGCATCGAAACAAATTTCTATAAGCCATTTCTTGAAGCATAACCTGGACAATTGTCTTGCTCATCCCTCACATATCTTGTTTCCGACCAGGTGTGGTGAGACAATGTTCCAGTCCATCAAAACTTTAGTAACAGAAATTGAAGTTGTGTGTTCATTTTGATGAAATTCGCCCACGGTGCTGTTGTTTTGATAGATTACAAATTCGCTTCCTTCGGCTACTAAATCTACGCGAAAGCCGTTCTATCCTCTTTGAGCAATAATTGAATATTTGTACCAAACTACAGACCATTTACAACCATTCAAAGCAAATGATCTCTGCACTTTTTCCAAAAAGGACCCTAAACTGAAGCTTCAAACGTTGTTCTCAGACAGTTTCATTGAATTCATTCAACTTCGCTCGGAAACGTTGCAACACACCGAAAGGTTTTCGCGTCCTTTTTGTTTAGTCATGTGATGGACAAATGGTTCCTTCGTTTGGTTTTCTCTTTCTCTGAGTTCCTTTCTTTCACTTTTTTTTGTTCAGATTCTCAATTATGCGTCGTAGAGTTTTTAATAAAACAAATACACTACTCGGGCTTGTTGAATATGAAATGATTATAACCAACTTGGCGCTACGCGCCTCGTTGGTTATTTATCACTTCATATCCAGCCCGCCCTCGTAGAATAATTGTTAAATATTGCTTCCAAATAAAGAAATCTTCTAGCTGAGAAAAAATTTCCAGTGTGCAAAGTGATGTTTTCCCAAGACATTTCTGACCAGTTTCTAATTAGAATTTAATTTGAATTTCTTATTCCCATGGCAACGGTCTCCTTCTTAACCTGGTATTGGACTTTCATACAACGACTTACTGGTGAAACCAGTGCACACCTGATGAAGGCCAATATCAGAACGACTTGATCGGCAGTCTTCTTCATTACGACTGAAATAAAAAGGCGAATTTTAATGCAGCAGAGAAGTAAATTCAACACTGATATCATGATATCGTGTGCATCTGTTGCTGTATCATACATCACACGCTCCACTCTTAAGCTTGTCCGGTTAGTTTATTAATCATAATATATATATATATATATATATATATATATATATATATATATATATATATATATATATTTAGCCAAGCCTAAAAGCGGAGCTCCAAAATCATTCTTATTTACTGCCATTTATATATACATGTAAGTCTGCTTGTCATATCACCCATTCGTCTTCACTCAAGCTACAGAGGCAATGCTGTAGAAAATAGTATGGAAAGATGAAGTGAGCCGGTCGCACAGTGGATTTCGACCCTCCGCAGATTTGCACCCTCCAATCCAGATCTGCTTGCGGATCTGATTTGGACCACACAGTCCAGATCTGCTAGCAGATATGAACCCCCTTTCACGGAGTTTTTACAAAAGCAAAATAAAAATATTGAGGCAGTATTTTTTTCAAATAATCTTGAATACTTGGAGCAAAAAAAAAAAAAAAAAAAAACGCACAATGCTAGTTTGCATCTATAAATTTTTAAAACCAAACTTTCATATAACAACTTAGAGCAATACCTAACGACAGGTCTGGTTCCCTGTTCAACTGTAGGCTACTTAGCTATCGCTTACGACCACTAGATACCATGGGAGAAGCTTGGTGATTGCTTCTTTGAATCAGTATCAAATCAAGTATACAGTGATTCAGATCATCACTTCATTCCACTCCCATGAGACAATCAAAAATCAGAAATTGTGTATCCTCAAGATACTTGTACGCCTCAAAAAATTATGAAAGAAAGATACGTGGAAATCAATACAAAATATTTAGATGATATGAATTAATTAAGGTCAAGATATTCCTTTTGATCAGTTACGTCTTGACCTTAATATCACAGAAAAAACTGCTCGCTAGCATTAGGCTCATCAATCAATGCACCTACAGTGTTTTAAAATAGAAATCCAGCTGCTCTTCTGGCCGGCCAAGTGCAAGACCAAACAACTTGATAATAAAATATTGGGCATTTGTTGATACCACTATAAAGGTAATTAGCAATGTAGTATGAGGATTTAAGGTAATATTTATTATTCAACACCCTGGGCCATTGTTCTCTCTCTGCACTAAATCACTGATGGCAGTCTTTAAAGATGCTAAAACAAGTCTGTCAGGAAAACGGGGCGGTCCTTTTTGTAAGCAGGGAAATTCTCAGGGGTAATATATACTAAACGTGCTAAAACAAACATGCAATATTAAAAAAAGGCTGCATATTAAGAATATTGCAGTGTATAGCCTGCAATATTTTTAATATTGCAGCTTGTTTGTTTTATGACGCTTAGTATATATGGCTCTTTTAAAACGGCCTTGTTTTACGCCAGAAAAACGCCAATTTTTAGATACTTTAAGGATCAAGCGCCATTTACTCCGATTGTTTTCAGCGGCCCAGCTTTTTCCAAATTCTTCCAATTTGGTTTTCCTAATAGGCTTCTCACAAAGCGCTCATCTGAAGCAAAATTAAACACCACACATTACTAATAAAAATGCAATGGCGCGATTCAATTAAATCATGTATTAAAAGCAGGAAAATTAAACAGGCTAATGAAACACCCTCATTCTCCAAACCACCAGCTTTAGGTGAATCTTCGCCAGTATTTCGAGTTCGGTTTTGTTGTGTTCTAAAAATTGCCTCTTCATCCTCGTCTGATGTGAAGCCATCGTCGTACACTTCTTTCATGTCTGGTCACAACTGAAGGAAAAAGTTACTCTGCACGTACAAATACCACGGTATATCTAATTGTCTATTGTTTCCGTATGGTTTGCCGGAAAACAAAGAAGAACAAAGAGATCTATTGAAATTATCATTAGTGGAAATTTTTCAGCAAACCCGCCAGTTAGAAAACATCACATGCTCAAAAACAAACAACACAAATCAACTATTAAACTGACAAAGACATCTACAGAAAAAACTATACTAAGTGCAAAACGGGCCGCATTTCTCAGACTGCAAGTTGTTTTGCAATAGTTCAGAGACCTGCTTGTTGAAAAATGTTGAAAACAACAACACATACACGAAACGCAATCAGATGTTCAAACGCTACTGCTTTTATTGGGATGCAAGGCATCTCAGTCACCAATTCCCAATTGAGCTAATCAACAAGTGCTAATTATGTTCTTTTGTGCGTTCAGGAACAAAGCGGAAGAGGCGCCTGCAATCAGTGATTTAGTGCAGAGAGAGAACAATGGCTACGCCCTCAGCTGACTACAATATATCACATATTGCTGCCGGCCTCAGTAACTATCTAATGCATACTTCATCAAAGCAAAAGTGCTGGAAACCAGTGTTAGCCATCTTAAGTTAAACTTGTTTTTTTTTATTTTGCAAGGTACTCAAGGAGTAGTCTCACTTTTCTCCATGTAGATTTGAAATTGCACAACACGTCATCAAACATCGGAAATCCCATTAAAAATTAGTGCCAGATGTTACCCAAACATCCCACAAGTCTGGTGTGACCAGCTTCTAAAAACATTTAATTGAAAGACTGTATGTAGGAGGTCTAAAGGATGTGTATATTTGTGAGAAAGAGCTGAAGGCACACCAGCTTTATAAACTGAATTAACTGCCCAGTGAAATTTAATATGACAGTCACATAGCTTAATTGATTTACGGAACGAACAAGCACTTAATTGGCTTTTTCGTTTTGCATTTAACACGAGAGAGAAACTATACAATGTATTTAACTGAAGAAATACTTATTCAAACTTCTAAAAAACACTACTGTACAACTAATATGATAAAATCATTACAGGTGTTTCTAGCTGTAAAATCTTTAGCTTTTACAAGGCAACCTTTACTTTACCCAGAGCAAACGAAAGAAAGACTTAAACAAGACAGTTATGACAAATAATGACAATGGGTGCTGAATGCTTGAAATAACCTCAGGCTTAGAAATACCAGACGGCCTG
This sequence comes from Pachyseris speciosa, assembly GCA_016490735.1. NCBI lineage: Eukaryota > Metazoa > Cnidaria > Anthozoa > Scleractinia > Pachyseridae > Pachyseris > Pachyseris speciosa. Next base: position 669,564 of record JAEMWC010000075.1, read on the forward strand.
TGTACAAATCAATGAATAAAAATTGAGGTTGTAAGAACACACAGATACACAAACAAAATATGAAAACACCAGTATGACAGTAAAAAAATATATAAATAAAAGCAGTACAAAGTAGTCTGAATGTCCCCACCCCACCCCCACTAGCCAAAACAAAAGAAAAACAAGCAAGGCTGCATCAACCACTAGACAGTAGAGAATATCTGCATAATCATTAACCATTTTCAATCAAGACAAAGAAGAGCATATTAAATTGCCATGATTATATCACATTCCAACAAACAAAGAGTAACAAAGACTATCTACATCATTCAACTTATAAAGATGTAGGAGTTCAGATGTTTGCTCAGCTACAGTAAAAACTCCCAGAGGACCTTATACAATACATAAGCACAACTTTATACGACCTAGATCAAGTCATTGTAATGATGCTGTGGTTGATAGTTATAAACATTCCAATCAAGGTTATTTTAATAACAGTGTGGAAATGATATACCCAGTTCCTTGAAGTTGAGGTCTTCACAGTGTGAGTGAATATTTAATGCTCATTCTCCTTTTATATGGTTACTGCACTAAGCATGCAGACAAGCCTGTATGTCATCACATTGTTTGTCCAAGTGTCTGAACACCTGTGGTGGCAGCATACCCTTGCAAAGTGTGCATTCAGAAGCCACATGCACTTACAGAGTGCCTATTTCAAGTCAAGTCAAGTCATCTTTAATTTTTTGGGGGACCAATTTTGCTCAATAACCATGTACTGCTGAAACGCTTTCGAAACATTCTCTAGCTATAAAAACCTGCATTTATTTAAATTAATTAATACACGTGCTTAATGCATGTGTGTTGTGCTTAGATCCTAGCTGAGCTCTTGTTTAGTTTAATCTAGCATTCTGCTGGTTCAAATCTACTATTTATCTCAGAGGGAGGTGCTACTAAACTTTCACGAGCAAGTAAAATCGAAAAAAAAAACATAAAAAAAAAAAGACAAATTAACCCACCGCAATGATTGAACAACCACTGCATAGCAAGCAGCACTAGTATCTATGTTACTCCTCCTCGACTTCTGTCGATTGGCTTACTGGAGATTTACCAATTTGGAAATACAATAAGAAATTGACTGCAGAGGTATTACTTGAAGTGATGTACATGCAAGAAAAATACGAGTGCATATAGTCGGGCGTGATAACCACTACACTACCGGAGCAACCACGCTGGCAACGCGGCCACTTTAGAAAGTGAGTAGTATCGCACGTTGGCCATTCCTCGGAACATTTTTCTTTCGAGACTTTTGTGTGTTTCCTGGCTTCTAAATTCCCTGGACGGGAATTAGAAATATAAATATACTAGTCGGGCGTGATAACCACTACACTACCGGAGCAACCACGCTGGCAACGCGGCCACTTTAGAAAGTGAGTAGTATCGCACGTGTGTGTGTTTCCGAGGAATGGCCAACGTGCGATACTGCTCACTTTCTAAAGTGGCCGCGTTGCCAGCGTGGTTGCTCCGGTAGTGTAGTGGTTATCACGCCCGACTAGTAACTGGGGAACGTCGGTTCGATTCCGACTCGGGGCAAAAAGGTTTTTCTTTCAACAGAGATGTGTGTCGAAAGCTGAGTGGCAAACTGTGTTTGCATGGCTCCTTTAGTATATTGTTCTACGGCTTTCATGGCTTCGAAGGTATTTACATATATATATTTCTAATTCCCGTCCAGGGAATTTAGAAGCCAGGAAACACACAAAAGTCTCGAAAGAAAAATGTTCCGAGGAATGGCCAACGTGCGATACTACTCACTTTCTAAAGTGGCCGCGTTGCCAGCGTGGTTGCGCCGGTAGTGTAGTGGTTATCACGCCCGACTAGTAACTGGGGAACGTCGGTTCAATTCCGACTCGGGGCAAAAAGTTTTTCTTTCAACAGAGATGTGTGTCGAAAGCTGAGTGGCAAACTGTGTTTGCATGGCTCCTTTAGTATATTGTTCTACGGCTTTCATGGCTTCGAAGATATTTACATATATATGGATCATCACTGAGAATCATTAATTGAAGAAGGTTCTTCGGAAGACATGGGAAGTACCAGTAAAACTATCAAAGCTCTTTAGCGTTTTGTGTCAGCCAAGGAAAGATTTTGTGGGAAATTCAGCTCTGTCGCGTTCCGAGGGATTGCTGCCTCAGTGATTCCTGTTGACTTCTCTAAACGATCAGGTGTGGACCTCTTTTTTGTCTTTTCTACGAACATTTATGTCAAAATTGCTAAGCAAATTTGTTACTTGTCTAATTTCTCCACCTTCTCCATTAATCTTCGGAGAAATATTATTCGTATTGTGCTTTGTTTTCTTGTAATACTTATGTTTGTTGTTCTGTTGTTTCTGAACCGCGGTCAATTCCTGTTGACTGCTGTTAATAACGATCAGTTTTTACCCTTTATTGTCTTTTCTACGGGCATTTATGTCAATATAAATACCGATTTTTCTAGATTAATCAGTACAAGCTATTTTTATTACAAGCTAGTCTTGTATAATGTCTCCACCTTCTCCTTCTTCGAGCAAAACACTCGCATCGTACTTGTTCGCTTGTAGTATTTTTTTATCCGCTTTGAATTCCGTTACGCTTTCATCTGAAAGTAGTTAGGACTCACGAATGTCTGCCTATTTTTTGCAAACGTTTGCTATCGAAAACTCTTCGTTTTCTCTGCTGCTGCTCAATTGTTTTGGACACAAATTAAACTGGCCCAAATAAAGCCATGCGAAGTTGCTCAGTGAGAGTGTGCAGCTCCGACTATATATATATATATATATATATATATATATATATATATATATATATATATATATATATATAGTAGCCAAGAACTGGAAAATACGACTATATATATATATATATATATATATATATATATATATATATATATATATATATATATATATATATATATATGGCCTTCAGCTTTTCTTTTTATAATCGCTACATACCAGACTGGAATGGTGTTCCATCGAACATCATGCATGCACCTTCTTTAAGCAGTTTTAAGTCCTATTACATTATTTGTGTCAATTTTAAATCAGATGTAGCTTGTGAGTGACAAGTATGTAATTTAATTAGGTTAGCTTTGGATTGTATTTCAATTTTACTTCTTTATTTTTAGTGTCAATCTCAAAGCAGGGGTAACTTGTAAGAGACAAGTATACGATTTAATTTGACTAGGTTAGCTTTGGGCCACGTTTAAATTTCACCTCTTAGTTTTTAGAATGTGTAATACAGTAATAGCCCACGTATAAGAACTTGCATTTTCCAATTTAGCCTAAATAGGTTCTTATATAAATGGTACTTAAAGCAAATTTAGGCTACCAAGGTTCTTAAAATTGGTTCTTATATTTTCATATGAATTTTATCTGAATATACCATATATATGATAAAAATCATCTCATAATACAGTATAAATCATTTATTTGTACCATAGAGAAATGCTTATAGGCAGTTCAGTGCAGGTACAGTATATGTCCTTAACAAAACATAACAAAGAAACTCATTCAGCAGTTTCTACCTTTACACTTTTACAGCAACCCCACTGATAAGAACCTAACTTAAAATTTTAGCCTAAGCTCGGTTTACACGACAAGGTTTTTGGGCCCGGCACTCCTAAATTTTGACACGCGGGCCAATAATTTATGGCACGGTACTCCTAATTTTGCCGTGTAAAAGCAAATTTCATCGGCCCGCGTGCCCAAAAACTTAGGCGGGCCGAGACCGCATGGCGAGGTAGTCTCGGCCCGCCAAAAAATGGGCCCGCGTGCCCAAATTCACTTGCACATGCGCACATGTTCTTCAACAAACAAAACATTCTCGTCCCTCGAGTCTTCGCTCCGTAATGCGTAGGATTGACGAAACGAGAGACTCTCGAAAGATCCGATAGATTGACGATTCTGATTGGCTTTTTCAAACAATTCAAATAAACTGAAGTAAAACAGACCTCTTACAAACTCTTTGAACCCTAAGCATGCGCAGTTCAGCCGGATGTCCGTTATTTTCGGACTTTCAAATCGGAACTTTCCAGGGTCGCTCGTTTCCCGACCGCTGGTCAAGGGAACGAAGACCCTGGGTACGAGGTTGCAAACAAAATGGCATCGTCTGCAGGTCGGACAAACACCGTGTACAAGTGTAAAAACACCGCGGAAAACCTGGTCTGTGGAGGCAACGTCGGCCTTAATAGATCGGTGGTCCAAAGAAAGCACACAGTTGTCCTTGGAAATTTTATAGCTCTGAAAAATCGTCGTGTTGTAAATTTTAGGATGTTTATTTTCGTTCTTCTCGGATAATTGATTTCTTTACAATTTCCAGTTATCGAAAATACGGCTTCACTCAAAAAACAGACGAATTTCCCTAGCTTTTACACGATATTTCAAAATTTCACCGATATTTCAATTCTAAATTCTACACTCTAAACTCAAGCTGTGTTTCTTCTTGGTCACGTGGCATCTTTTTCCGCCTTGCGTAATTATGTGCAAAAATCAATTTCTAACACGTCGATTTATCGCCTCGCATTCAACTTTAATGCATATGCATACAAAAGAAGTGAAAACGCCAAAGAGATGTGCCACTGTCCTGTACTCTGCGAGACTACGTTCAGGTGGGAAAGCTTTGCGCATTGTCGTATTTTGACGAGAAATGTCTCCACGAATTTCATCCAACAGGAAAGTAAACGTCACCTTGGTGACACGAAAGTTCTGATACCATTGTTTGTCGTTGAACGTATCGGTAACCATTTCAAACCAAGTAGCTTCTCGTGGGTTCATCCAAATAGTTCTCAAGAGCGGCTGATTGATGCAGGCAAGCAAAAGTTGCCCAACTGATAATACCTGCGTTGCCTGTTATATATATATATATATATATATATATATATATATATATATATATATATATATATATATATATATATATATATACAGAAAAGAAGAACGTTTTTCTTCAATCATTTGAGTCTTTTTAGCCCTTTGCTTCTTCAAAAACTAGACAATTGCCAGTTGAATTGCGCGCTGTGCCGCGTCCGCCATTTTTGTCAAACTCGATCCAGATGGTATATAAAGGGTTCGCCAAAAAGGGGTTCAACCACAGGCGAATGCTCAGAAATTTGGGGTGCCGTTTCTTATTTTAGGCATGCCCATCTCGAAACTAGACGTGCCAAATTTTGTCGTGTAAATGGGACAGTGGCGAGCCAAAAAAATTGGCCCGCGTGCCAAATTTAGGAGTGCCGGGCCCAAAAACCTTGCCGTGTAAACCGGGCTCTAATAGGTTCTTATGTGGAGGGGGCTTAAAATGAAAATTTTAGCCTAACAGGTTCTTAAAACCCAGCTTCTTATACTTGGGCTATTACTGTATTAGATAATATTCTTTGTATGGAAATTTACTTTCTCCCAATTATTCTCCAGTCATACACTTTTTTTTGTATCAACTTAGATGTATTCGCATGACAAAGTATTATTAAACTTAAAACTTAAAATTAAACTTAAAGTAAGCTCTTTCTCATCAATGTACACATCCTTTGGACTTCCTTCTCCTGCATGCGGTCTTTCAATTAATTTTATTCATAGCTGGTCACACCAATCTTGTGGTATGTTTGGATGACATTTGGCACTAATGTTTAATGGGATTTTTGATGTTTGATGAAGTATGTTGTGCAATTTCAAATGTACATGGAGAAATGTGAGACTAGTCCTTACCTTTCTTGCAAAACAGAAAATCAACTTAAGATGGCTAACACGGATTTCCAGCACTTTTGCTTTGGTAAATCATTACCTTAAATCCTCATACTACATTGTTAATTACCTTGATAGTGATATCAACCAAATGCCCAATATTTTATTATCAAGTTGCTTAGTCTTACACTTGGCTGGCCAGAAGAGCAGCTGGATTTCTTTTTGAAAAAACTGTAGTGTATCGATTGACGAGATTAAAGTGCACCTAACCCCCAAAAATTTTTTTCGCTTAAATAAATCTTTGCACCTGTACGAAACATATGGCGCCGTTTTGAGCCTTTTAAAACCAAATATTGACTTTTTATAGGCTGCAAAAGTTACGAAATTTAGCCATCATCTGTCCCACGACCGAGCTAGTAAGGGCATGGGTCTATTCCTTACATGACGTCACAAACCGATTTCCATCGCATTAAGTCTTTATAAACATGCATGCAAAGCAGTTTGTGACGTCATGTAAGGAATAGACCCATGCACTTACTAGCTCGGTCGTGGACAGATGATTCGTAACTTTTACAGCCTATAAAAAGACAAGATTTGGTTTAAAAAGGCGCAAAAAGGCGCAGTGTGTTTCGAATAGTTGTAAAGATTTATTTAAGCGAAAAAATATTTTGGGGTTAGGTGCACTTTAATGTCAGCAAGAAGTTTTTTGCAATAGTAAGGTCAAGACGTAACTGATCAAAAGAAATATCTTGGTCTTAATGCATATCATCTAAATATTTTTTATTGATTTCCATGAATCTTTCTTTCATAATTTTTTTGAACCATACATATATCCAAAGGATACACAATTTCTGATTTCCAACTGTCTCATGGGAGGCTTTGGATAACTGAAATTGCATTCATTAAGAAGTGATGATCTGAATCATTATATATCTGATGTCGGATACTGATTCAAAATAGCATTCACCAGGCTTCTCCATCAATTTCTAGTGGCTCTAAACCATAACTAAGTAGCCTCCAGTTGAACGGGGAAACAGACCTGTCCTTAGGTATTGCTCTAAGATGTTAAGAAATGTTTTGTTAATTTATAGATGCAAACTAGCGTTGCAGGTTCTTTTTTACACAAAGTATTAAAGATTATTTAAAAAAAAACCTACCTCAATATATTTTTTTTTTGCTTTTTAACATCTCCAAACTCCATTTGCAAAGGAATTTTTATTACCTTACTCAATAGAACGCTTGTTTTTAGGGATCGGAGGGGGGGGGGGGGGGGGGGGGGGCAAAACCATAATAGGGGTTCATATCTGCTAGCAGTTCTGGACTAGGGGGTCCAAATCTGATCCACAAGCAGATCTGGACTGGAGGGTGAAATCTGCAGGGAGTCCAACTGCACTGTGCCACTGGCTCAGATCACCGTTCCATACTATTTTTTACAGCATTGGGTCTGTAGCTTGAGTGAGGTCAGATAGGTGATATGACAGGCAGAATATATGTAAATGCCTGTAGAAAAAGAATGCTTTTGGAGCTCCGCTTTTAGGCTTGGCTAAATATATATTTTATTTTTTAGATACAGATAGATACAGTGTATTTACGTACACTACTGAAAATAGGCTTTGTGCAAAAACTACATAACATAACATTTTATTCAGGAGGTTACAACACAAATACAAAGACATCCTGAATAGGGAAATCGTGAGGTTAACCCTATATAAAAACAATTTCCCTAACTAACACTTACAATTTTTTTAACGTTTATAACACTAGTTAAATTTAATAATAATAATAAATAAATACGTATTTATATAGCACTTATTGTAAGGCTGAGCGCTTTACAAATGCCAAAAAAGAACATTATTAATAAAAATCTTTTCTAAAAAGAAATGTCTCAAGCCTTGATTTAAAAACTGATATAGTTTCTGAACAGCGAACAAAATGTGGCAGATTGTTCCTAAGCAAAGGTGAAGAGACTGAAAAAGATCTAAAGCCATAGTTTTTAAGTGAGTAAGCTTATGTGCAGCTGGAGGTTAAACCAGAAAATAACAATTTCGCGCGCAATTCTTCACGTGCACATTCTAGATGCTGCTGTCTGGCCACTGAAAGCAAAATTATAAGATCACAAACAAAACAAAACACTATCTCTGTCTTTAATAGTAGTAGTCCTCCCCGAGATGTCCTAACAATTACAAGCTAACTTCCTCTAAGTCCTAGCTCCTAAAAGCACAACAACATTTGTCTGCACAATCGTGAATCCTTGCAATTGCAAAAAAACTATTCTCTTACCGTTTTCATTTTCGCTTTAGATTTTCCAACATGACATTCCGTACAGTGGAAAGCGATGAGGAAAAGGATTTTCCATAACTGTTAGTGACACAGAAAACATCTCCAGGAATGTCTTGTAGTTTAGTTTTTCTAAACACAACACGAACATAACACAAAGTAAACACCGAACGGACGATTACATAATAATTAAACAGAGGCTGCTGATTTGAATCGATTTATGCAGTATGTTTATCATTGTTTTCCACAAAATTAAAGCTTACCCCATTTGCTCGTGCTTTCAGTCGCTCTCTCCGCGTTGAACTTCCCCTTTTTCGTTTCATTTCTTTATTTTCTTTCGGCGTTTGTCGACATATAAGAGCTTAAATTGACTTTATAGAATTTGCTTTTGTGTTGCTTTTCAACGTCTTCATGTACGCCGACTTGAAACGACCGTGCAACTTCCTGTCCGAAACACGCGGACTTGCAGCACAGCGTCGATTATAATGTGACATTTGTTTTGTCATACATGGAAGGGCGGACGAACGGCTGTACGTATGGACGTACGTACGACGTACGTACGGTAACTAAAACCAAATTTTCTGGAGCCGGTGGGTTACATTTTTCTTACTCATGGTGCTCCGCGCGCGCGCCTTCGGTGCGCGGACCTCCGCTACAAATCAACCCTTGTTTGAAAGCAAGTTTTTAAAGTGCCTTTGGTCATCTGCGTGGGCGTTACATATCAAAGTTTCCCGGACAAATAGTCTTATATTAAATTATACGATCACGCCCACTAACATGGCTGACTCGAATGGAGCGTAGATTTGGCACCTTTTATTGTGTCATTCGTATACCACTAGAAAAGACCTAAATGCATCGCCGCAATTAGAAACTTTAACATCTTAAGCCCCGGCTACACGTTGTAACATTGTTAGAAGAACACGTCCCAACATTGTTGTAAGAACGCTTCTAACAATGTTGGATACGCATATAACATTGTTGGAAACACGTCGCTTCGGGGTTCTGGTTTCAGCAAATTCCACCTCTACCATTAGGCTTCGGATTGGAGACTGGGCCCTTAACTCTGATTGGTCTTTGCAATACAACATTGTTGAAAGGGTGGCTACACGCTTCAACATTTGTTGTATGTTGGAGAAAATGTTTGATCGAAATCAAAACATTCTTCCAACAAAAAATGTTGAACAAACGTCATCAAACATGCATGCTACACGTTCTAACATTGTTCATCCAACAAATGTTTTATAACAATGTTTGAACGTGTAGCCGGGGCTTTAGCTTGATATTTAGCTAGTTTTAAAGTATTTTGGAGTTATTTTTTCGCTCGGGTTTTTGACGTTATATTCGACCGGTAGCTTTGTCCAATTAATAGGAATATAGTGATATGACTGATATCAGAAATAATGCCCTTTATTTACTTTGGTTGTGTTGTTAAAAAGTTGTTCGAGACGTCCGTCAGATCCTGTCAGATGAGTACAGCAGAACTCTGTTTTACAATTAGCCATACAGTGTGCTGAAGTACTTCTTTATCAAACAAATTCGCAGGTTGACAATAACTACTCTCAAGTGATCATTAGCTGGAACGTGAAGCAGACAATTTACAGGCCTGGCTATAAACTAAGAGTCACATGAATATTTATTTGCGTATCATCCTGTTCCTAGTTTAAGCAGAGAGGCAGTTTTCTCTCGTTGAAGAAAATTAAAGCATTCACGCAACAAACTTCGGATCTTTTTACTGAAATGTGAAAGAAAACTCGAAACTTTAAATTGTCAGTAACTGCAATGCTTACTTTGCCGTTCTGTGTGGGAGTTAACTGCAACTGCTGGCTATATCATTAATTAATATACCTGCGTCAATTTCAAGTTCACAAAAACCTGAGTTCCACTTTGCTTGATCATGAATGAAATGAGGGATGCTGCTACATTCCACCCTTTACAATAGTTTTGTGAAGAAAAGATCTGCATATCATCCGATCCAATTTTACAAAGTAAACATGTGAAGAAACAGTGGACTCGAAGGGACGGAGTCAATTTGTAGCGCTTCATTGCCCTTGCCACGCTACGTCTCGCTCCCTATTGGCTGGGCCTTATTACGTCACCGCAAAATTGTATTTAATATGGCGGCCAAAGTACACGATCGAGGAAGGCATCGGAGAGGTTTTCGTGGACGGCTGGAATTCACAGGTTGACTCGATTGAAGGAAATAAGAGGTCTTTCCGACCACTGGGAACAAAAGAAGAGGCTTCTAAGCTATTTGGCAGATATGTATCTTAAAGGATTGCTGGCAGTTGTGGCTCCAAAAGCATCAGTAGCAGAAGGGGAAACAGATGCAACTTTTGAAGCTCGTCTCCAACTGTCCAAAGAAATCGGAAGAGAAATGACCTCAATAGTTTTAAGTTACAGAGCACATGTCGGGATTCTTTCATCCTAACACGTCTTAGTATTTTGCTTAAAACCGTGACCAGTATATATCCTAACATCCTAATTTTTACAGCATCACATAGGTAACTGAACACTTTTACTCGGAGAGAAGGAACTTTGTGCAATTTTTAATCGATGAAGAGTTGAGGAAAAGTTTCGTCTTCTGGTCCGTACAGAGTCTATTGCTAAAACGGACATTTTAATTGCATTGCGCAATCTTAATCCCGCATCTAGTGAGCCTGGGTGTCAAAAATGTCGCCACATGAAATGGTTACTTTTTGGAATACAAATCGTTGTACTCCTTGCATAAAGGTTCAAATTTTTTTTTCGAGCTGTGAGAGAGGGAAGGAGAGTGGGTGTCTAGGAGCCACCTGGACACTTTGAGACACAAATGACATTCTTATCTACTTGCTAATGCTCCTGCGTTTTTATTCTTTTGTATCGGCTTGTTACATTGTTGTCATCGGTAGCTACTTTCATTCAGTTTTGCGTGCCAAAAAAATCCGTTAGTGTGAATCAATGTATTGCAGCGCATCTCTTTAGACTGCAGTTGCAAGGACAGACCTGGCAAACTTGACCTGAAGGACAGGCTGAACACGAGGGATCCACTGATGGGCAAACAATTGGGTTTGCACATCCATCACAGCTAGCTTCGGGGTCTAAAATTAAAACAAAAGCTGTGTGAGTATTTGTGCTCATCTAGATATTATACATACTAAAGCATCAACACACGTTTTGAACATCACATATACTAAAGCATCAACGACTTTATTCGAACTGATTTTGTTTGAAAGCCATTGCTGAATCCATTGTTCCAACATGGGATCATTCCGAAATGCATCTTACCTATGATCGCATTGAGCTGAGGAAAAAGAATAAAAACAAAATAAATTATCTGTACTAAAGAAAACAAGTCTAAATATAATCAGTGCCAATTAAGAGTCTCGCTTCTATCCTGTAAATGACGCAGATACAATTTTAAGGTAGTTGGTTCATTGTTTACTTATTAAATCGCTCTCAACCTGAAGTTGTAACCGTTAAAGTATAACGTAACATTGTATTTTGTATAGTCACTTGGTAGCAAGAAAGTAAAGTTAAAATCAATGAAACACGACGCCCAATGAAATTTGAAGCTACTTGTACCTCCCTGTTGCGTCCTATTCCAAAGTATGCTTCTTTCCCCATAATTTTTTAAAAATTCAGTTGTATTCTGCCTGTGATCAATTTCATTTCTTTTTCTATGTATATCAGAATTTATTATGCTTAACGGCTCTAAACAAAACTGATTAATCTTATTAGCGTAATCAGTACCGACGAGGAACAGACATGGACAACTAACGACAGAAAACTACTGAGGTCGCTTTTAGGTTGACGAAAAAATACGTATAAGCTGCGCCAAATGAGCATGATCTCTATGGAACTCTAAGTTGAAAATAATCTGAATTCTTAAGCTCACTGATTTCCGAAAACGCTAACTGGCCTAATTTCGCAATTAACACCATACTGGTTGCCCCTTGGTAAGTACGAACTCTCCTATATTTGTTGTGGGTGTTCAGGAAATATCTCTTCGTATCGTTTCCAAAAGGAATCTTCAAGCTGTGAAAGAACTTCCAGTGTTGCAAAGTGATGTTTTCCCAAGACATTTCTGACCATTTTAAAATTACAATTCAATTTGATTTTTTTGTTCCCATGGAGACGGTCTCCTTCTTAACCTGGTATTGGGCCTTCATAAAACGACTTACCGGTGAAGCCAGTGCACACCCGATGAAGGCCAATATCAGAACGACCTGAACGGCAGTCTTCTTCATTACGACTGAAATAAAAAGGCGAATTTTAAAGCAGCAGAGAAGTAAATTCAACATTGATATGTTGCATGAGTGTCTGAATATCTCCTTAAGTTAACTAAAAAAGGTCAGCGTTAGAGAGAGTTAGCACATCGTCGAACAAGGAGCGTTCTCCAGTGAGTACCTATAATATACACATTGAACTCTAGTTCATTTACAGCGTAACAATGATTTTTTTTCCACCAGCAGTGTTGCCAGTCTTACTCAAGAACGTGAAACCGACCACTGAGAAATACTATGTGCCATTATGATATGATGGCTCGTCTAGTCATCTACAAGTCTTTGTGGAGGAAAAAAAAATGATTTCATATCCACTCAAAAGCTTCACTGTCTTTCTATTATTAAATAAAAGGATGCCTGTTTTAAGCAAACTAAAACAAAACATCAAGATGGCTCTCCACTTTACACAAAGGTAATTTTCAATGTTAGCGTGCAATACGTACCTTTGGTTCAATCAGTTTACTAGTAGTTTTCCGAGATCGGAGAAATCTTTGCCGCACTAACGTACACAGGAATGTGGTGATGAACCAGAAGAAGGCGCTCTTTATATAGTTTGGTTGCGTTGTTAAAAAAATCATTTCTGGCGTCCGTTAAATGACTAAGCAGAACTCTGCCTCGTAATAACGGTACCCACAAAGGTATTGTCTTGAGGTATTGATCATTAGCTGGAATATCACGCAGGAATCGCCTTGTACATTTTACATATCATCCGGTTCCCAGTTTTAGCAGAGAGGCATTTTTTTTTCGGTTTAAAAAATAAAAGGTCCAAAAGCATTGATTTTTGTCTCTGAAACAATTTGTTCCGGCAACAAACTTTGCAATCTTCAACTGTACTTCTCAGTTCTGTGTGGGCGTTAATTGCTGCTGTATCATAAATTACAGTTCCTGTACGTTGTGTTGAAGCAATTCTTTATTAAACAAATTATCTGGTTGGGGGTTAAACTATTCTATGATGATCACTAGCTGGAACATGACGCATGAGTCGCCTTTTCAAATTATTGCCTGCTAACTACGGAACATTTCTGTGGAAGTTTATATTTGCCTCACCATTCTTCCCACTTTAAGCACAGAGAAAATAGGTTTTCTGATGAAATAAAGCTTTCATTTAATTCATAAAGCATTTACTGGCACCGAAGGTCGAGCGAAGCGAGAGAGGAATCTTGAAACTTTGAATTATGTCAGCAACTGTAATGTTTAGTTTACCGTTCTGTGTGGAAGTTACTTGCATCTGTATCTGTATATGTATCATACAGTACACGATTCATTCTCAAGGTTGCCTGGTTAGTTTATTAATCATATAAAATTGTAAATTAACGGTTTTTCTTTTAAGCAGAATTTTTTTAAATAGCTTTGGTCATCCATATGGGCGTACGGGGAAAATTTTTCGGGGGAGGGCGGGTGGGATTAAGCATTACTTGCCTGAATGAAACTTGTATTTCACTGATGCAGAGAGATGTTTTTCGTGACTCAATGTGGAGTCGTCATCACCTCTAGCTAAGAAAAACCCCAGGGAAACATTTCAAAGTTCAAAACGCAGAAAGAGACGAGATTCACTCACGTAAAATAATGGCACCGGATGCTACTGCTTGCGCGCGGATCTAGGATTTATAGAAAGGGAATTGGAATAAACGACAGCGGAAAGGAAAAACTTATCTAGTGGGGTCTGGGTTTATGCTTCTCCGGAAAATTTGAAATGTTAGTCCTCGGAAATTCGATTTCAAGCTCTCTGAGTGGTAAACCAAAGTGTTATAATTGCTGTGAATTTAAGTCAGCTTTCACAGTTTTCGTAGTAATCTTAGAAAATTAGGCGATATGGGATCGAAACAGATAAGTTAAAACATTGAAGTACAAATTTTCCTGTCGTTCAGTATGTAGTACTCGAATGGGCGTCTAATTTTGCCGGAAGAAATCTTTTTTTTTTTTTACGACTGTGTGTGTATGGCAGCCCCCCCACCCCCCTCCCCCCCAGCTCCCTCGCTTCGTACGCTTATGGTCATCCGTTTATCGCTTTTTCCGGAATCAATGTTTATTTGCCTCCAAAACATAAGAGAAGGGTGACAAAACGGATGATTTTGTGCACTGAATGTTCCATGGAATCAAGGAATGTACATTATTTACGCTTCAGAGCGACCTGCTAACTTACGGGTGCAGTACACTGAAACGGAAATTCCTTAAGTGAAACTAATTCAACACTGATAACACGCATGAGTGTCTTAAGTAGTTTGTTTTCCAAGGCACGCAATACAAATGTCTCTGAACTAGCTAAAGTAAAAAGAAAAAAGTTCAGAGTTGCAAAGAAAAAGATTGCACATCATAGAACAAGCCGTTTGTACTCTCCAATGTGCACCTAACAGTTCATCTACAGTTACAACGTAACAAGTACCATAATTTAGACGGTTTGCTACATTTTCAGTAAATAATAATTTTATGCACGACTTTTGTATTCCATCAGAAAAAAACAGTTTCACTGTCTTTCTTTCATTTATAAAAGATACTGGGTACTTACGTAAACAAAACTTCGAGTCCGCATATCTAAAATACCCTAAAGAATAACGACTTTTAATATCAGCGTGCAATACGTAGCTTTGTTTTGAGAGGTAGCTTTGTCACATTAATAGGAATATAGTGATATGACTGATATCAGAAATGGCGCTTTTTATGTATATTGGTTGTGTTGTTAAAAGTCCTTTGAGACTTTACTCTCCAGTGACCATTAGCTGGAACGTGATGCATGCAATTTACAGGCGTTCCATTGCTATAAATTAAGAGTCATATTTGCGGAAGTAATTATTTGGGTATCATCCTTGTTGTTGTTGCAATTTTCTCTTGTTTAAGAAAAATAAAGTATTCACACAACAAGCTTCGATCGTTTTACTGAAACGTTAAAGAAATCTCGAAACTTTAAATTGTCAGTGCAATGAACTTTGGTCTTAGTAGTCACGCATATCGCGTAACAGCTTCAATATGGCGTGCTTCTGACTGTTGTTTTAATGAACTGGAGAGCGACAATATCCTTGAGGACTGTACTTCTGTAGAAAACTCCTGCTTAGACGACACTGAAGCTTTGGGACACATACCTAATGTTATTTCTTGCGAAACTGACGCGGCGGCTGACGGATCAAACGACTGCTCTAACAAGAGACATGAATCCACCGTGGACAATACTCTCGATGCTGAATCTTTGCATAACGATAGTAGAGGCTGGAAAAAATCTTAAATTCCTTTAGCCATGCGAAGTTTTAAAACAAACTAGTCAAGAACACCCGAACAAGGCTGAACAATGCCGAATAAGATCGCTCCAAATGCTTAACGCAACATGAAAAAAGGCTTTGAGTTATGGAAGGAGGGCTATGCGAGAGACATACTCGTCAAGGCAAACACCGTAGCAAGAACTCGGTTATTTTTGGTAAAAGCTAGAGTTAGTGCATCAATGAAAAGCATCCAGCATTTAGTTTATGTGCATCGCTGTCTGTCTTTCGTTTATTAAAGACACTGGGTACTTTCGTAAAGAAAACTTCGAGTACTCATATCTAAAATACCCTACAGAATAACGAGTTCAATATCATTGTGAAATATGTAGCTTTGTTTTGATAGGTAGCTTTGTCAAATTAATAGGAATACAGTGATATGACTGATATCAGAAATAGCGCCCTTTATGTATATTGGTCACTCTCCAGTGACCATTAGTTGGAACGTGAAGCAGGCAATTTACAGGCTTTGCTATCAACTAAAAGTCACATTTGCGGGAGTAATTATTTGCGTATCATCTTGTTCCCAGATTAAGCACAGAGGGAACTTTCTCTGGTTTCAGAAAAATAAAGTATTCACGCAACAAGCTTCGATCTTTTTACTGAAACGTGAAAGAAATCTCGAAACTTTAAATTGTCATTGCAATGAAGTTTGGTGTAAGTAGTCATGCATATCGCATAACCGAGCATTAATTTGGCGTGCTTCGACTGTTATTTTAATGAACTAGAGACGGCGACAATATCGTTGAGGGCTCTAGTTCTGTAGAAAACTCCTGCTTAGACGACATTGAAGCTTTGGGACACATACCCAATGTTATTTCTTGCGAAACTGACGCGGCGGCTGACGGATCAAACGACTGCTCTAACAAGAGACATGAATCCGCTGTGGACAATACTCTCGATGCTGAATCTTTGCATAGCGATAGTAGGGGCTGGACAAAATCTTAAATTCCTTTAGCCATGACTTTAGCCAAACTAGTCAAGAACAACCGAAAATTCCAGATAAGATCCCTCCAAATGTATACCGCAACATGAAAAAAGGCTATGGGTTAAGAGGGCTATGCGAGAAACAGATTCGTCAAGGCAAACACCGTCGCAAGAACTCGGTTATATTTGGTTTTTGTGCATCTGAATCAGGAAAGCGGAGACGTGGAATGTACGAAGTGTTTCTGTAAAGCAGGACAAGGGGGAAATTGTAAACATGTTGCTGCACATCTCTATCAGGCCTTATTGGACTTTGTAAACTTGAACTTAAATCAAATTCCACAGGAGTTAACATGGACACCAGTTGCCCAGAAGTGGGATGTACCCTCAGATAGTAGTAAAACCCTAAAAAAAAAAAAAAAAAAAAAGCTGAGGAAATGTCATTTGAAAAAGCAGAGTTCAACGAAAAAGAGTAAAAGGCTAATTGTTAGTGGAAGAAGGGAAAATAATTGTGCAACACCATCTTTTGCTCGAGAAGTGACCAAGGATGAAATCGAATGAATGGTAGAGGCCTTCAGGAAAGCTGATAGGGCATTATTGTTTTGTGAATCTGTACAATCTAATGAAAGCTCTTGTTCCAGACTGAAAGAAAAGAATTCAGAGATCTCGGTGCCAGGCTCTCTGAGCACCGTCACACCAGAGATGATGTTGGTTGATGAGATTTTTACAAATGTGCCAAGTGCACTAGATACACTAGATTTCAAAACCTTGTCGCACGATGACCAGATAACACTCACATAACTCAATATCGGGCGAATTATAGCATTAAAGTATAGTAGGCGTTGAGATAACGGCAAAAATACTCTAATCTTACGTAATACAGCTATCCGCGGAGAAAGCCTCTTACAAATCATTTCGACATGCAAATTAATTAAAGAAAGCCTTTTGTCAATTTCTAAACCCAAGAGGGTAGCACTTTTTACATATTTGAGGGTTTTTACTCCATTTGTTGTAACATTCGGCAGATTGCGAAGTTTGGGTGCAAGTCTTTTCCCGGTAATCATCAAAACCTTCGTCTTTTCTTCGTTTAAAGGTAGCTTATTTGCATTAGCCCAAAGCTGAATTTCACTTACAGATGTGTTCAGTGAAAGTTCCAGTTGTGATATGTTCCTGAAATCCGAAGAAGTTGTAATTGTTGTATCATCAGCGTAAAGATCAATTTGAGAGCTGACGTGTAAAGGCAGACATTAATGAATAGAATACAACACAAAGGGCGCAAAATATTGCCTTGAGGAACGCCATGTTTAACTAGAGACTCACACGATTTCGCTCCGCCTAAATGAACTTCTTGTTTTCTACTGGACAAATAAGAACGACACCATTTGAGCTCCTGATTGACTATGCCATAAGCCTCCAACTTCTTTAGTAGAAGTTCGCAATCGACCATGTCAAACGCTTTTCGGTAATCCACAAGCACCATACCAGAGACCTTGTCATTGTCCAGACTGAATAAAAGATCATCGATAATTTTAATAAGAGCTGTCTCGGTACTGTGCTGTTTTCGGAACCCAGACTGTCTAGAGTAGACCAGGTTATGTTCATTGAGAAAGGTATAAAGACAATTATGCATGTGACGTTCAATAACCTTCGACAAAACGGGAATAACGGAGATAGGTCGATAATTACAGGGGTCATACCTCGCACCACTTTTGAATAGAGGGGTCACCTTTGCAGTTTTCCATCTTGTAGGATATTTGCATGTAGAGAACGAAAGGTTGATTAACTTAGCAACACTCGGAGCAATAACAGGAGCAGCAATACGTAGAAGACGAGCACTGATCTTGTCGATGCCCGAAGCTTTATGAGGACCAATTTTCATTATCTTGGTGTAGACTTGCGCACTAGATATATCAGGAACTGAAAACAAATCAATTGGGTCCTTACGGGATTCGACAAAATTAATCAATTTGGACAGGTATGAAGGAGAATATGATATGGTGTCACGTAATTTATCGGCGATCGTCGAAAAGTAGGAGTTAAAATGAGTAGCCATTTACAAAGGGTCGTCCACGTCATGTCCGTCAATTTTGAGTCTGCTAATTTCTGGAGTATTCCTCTTTGGGCCATCACAGTTTTTATTGATTTCCAGATTGCTCTTGCATTGTTTTTGTTGTTTTCAAAAGAATTATTATAGAATTCACGCTCACCTGAACGAAGAATAGCAACGGATGTTTATAACTAGAATAAGTAACACTTAGGCTTCTAAATGAACTGGGCATCTCGATGAATATTTCTGTACAGTCGATCACTACACGCGTGGTGGGATACATTTGTTTGAAAGATTCAGGCATGGTCTTGTCAATGCATGACCTAGTAAGCCAAATGGGGTAAGAGCGAAGTCTAGCATGTGGAAAATGAATCCACGATTTCATTATGCGTGATATTTGTGATTGTGATAAGCTTGTTCTATCTCGCTGCAATGTCGTCTTCATGAAGTCCTAACCTAAGGCGAACTAATACAAGGAAAGTCAAGTCAAGTCAAAGAAAGTCAAGGTCCCTATTCAGAGCCTCATTAATGACATTTATATCATTATGTGCAAAAGTCAGATGCGTGTCATCCGCATCCATTCTCGGACAAGAACTACACCGAGGGCCCAAAACTGTCCCTTGCGGAACACCGCAGTTGAGAGGGCTAATATCAGATAGAGCACCATGCATTAACTCATTGACTAACGAGAATTTTGCCGAAAAACACCTTTGAACCTCGTCGTGCCGTTTTCTGTCGCAAAATGGCTGATAATCTACAAAGGAGACGAATCATCGAAGAGGCACCCAGAACAGAGAATTGCGGCTGACTGTTGTCGAATATACCACAGCCTGTGCCATCGTGTTATCAGCTCTGTTCGTAAACGTTATACCGAACTTCGCAATCGTTTCCTTCGTAAAATTCAGAATTTCTACACAGTCGCATCATCGCCATATCAGACTTAGACCTCCTAGACCTTCTTGCCGGCTTTTTAGCGATACAGTCTCGTTAACATGCGGCTTGAGTCTTCGACGAATATTATTTCAAGAAAATCGCCAATCTATGACTGCAGTTCAGCAAGATTGTAATCCTAATGATTAATGTATTGTCCGGCGTCTTTGACGTCGATGTAACGTTCGTCTCCATTACATTGCATGTTCTTACTTTTTTTCAGTTCGACAATATGCGTCGTCATGAGGTTTTTCGTTAACGTAAGAAGTGGGATTAAATGTGGCTTTCTGAGAGGGGGAGGGGTCCTGAGCACGTTTACGGACATAAAAAAGTAGAAATATCGCATTCAAATTCCATGTTCACGTTTCACGAAAATTACGATGCGAAAGAAATTCACAGTTCACCACAGGTCGGCCCAAACGCTGTTATATTTAAATATAGGGGTTTGTTTGGGAGTTGTAAACTATGAACATTTTACAGCAAATATTTAGGTTAAATTTCTGCACATCAATACAACTTAAACTTACTTTTGGCATTTTACTGTCTCCTGTTGTATATCTCGAGTTCACGGACTCTATCTAGTATTTTCGCTGGTCACAAAAAAGTTAACAACGCCGAGGCCAGTATCACGCAACAATTCCTCCCCCTCCCGTTCTGACAATGAAACAAGCAAAGACCCCTCCCCCCCCCCCCCCCCACCCCTCTCTGTTCTGACAATTCATTCAAGGGAAAGCAAGATCATGATATACGATAGACAATACACGAAATTTTAAGACACAGCACAACTGCAGTTACAGAGCTATCGGCGAGATGATAGATTTATGCAGTTGTCGTCATGTTTATTCAGATTAGTGGAGACAACGATCGTCAAATACTCGAGTTCGATGGTTTCCAAAGCCTATGATCAACTCAGCGAGACACTATGAAACACAAATAACACTAATGAACATGTGCATGATCATCGCAGTTATGGACACAACTTAAGTAGTAGTGAAAATAAAGCCTGAAAAAAAAAAAAAAAAAAAATTAGGCTGTATTGGAATCGAACCCACGACCTCTGCAATACCGGTGCAGTGCTCTGCCAACTGAGCTAACAAGCCAACTATGAGCTGGTCGTTCTGTTGGTTCGTAATACACCCGTGAATGATGAATGTGTGAGAATGAAGATATGAAAATCGTATATTTCAACTGCGGATTCAAGAATGAATATGTGCATGATTATCGCAATTATTCATTCGTTAATCCGCAGTTCAAATATATGATTTTCATATATTCATTCTCACATATTCATCACTCACGGGTGTATTACGAACCAACAACTGCGGATTAAAAAATGAATAACTGTGATGATCATGCACATATTCATTGTTTAATCCGCAGTTCAAATATAATTTTCATGTATTAATTCTTACATAAAACACTCTTCTCTGCACGCTGAAGCTCCTTTATTTTTATTCTTTTACATCCGCTTGTTACATTAATATTGTTGATAATAATTGGTAGCCACGGCTTACTTGCTAACTCTCGCTTTTTCTAGTAAATTGTGATTATGGCAAACTTTCGCTCAATTTTAGGTGCAAAAAATTCTGTTTTCGGGAATCAATGTTTGGGAACGCACATTGTTGCGCAGTTACAAGGACAGACTCGGCAAACTTGACCACAAGGACAGGTTACTTGTAACTGTGAACACAAATCCGCTCCTCTGCAAATTGGATGTGTACATCCATCACAGCCAGCATTGGGGTCTAAAATTAGTGAAATAAACAAAAGTTGTGTGAGGATTTCTGTTAATCCAGATGTTATATAAAAAATAAGCAAGCAAATAAATCGGTAAATAAATATTAAACAAATCAATAAGTAAATAAATGACTGACTGACTTGCACTGACTAGCATTTTCGTACTTAGTTTGTCTCCCACCTTTCATGAATTCACTTATCAAATCCACCAACCTTTTTACTTTTTTACGTATTTTGGCCTTCAGAGTATTTGGCATTCAGAGTACAAGGACTAAATCATCAACGGTTTTTTTCGAACTGATTTTGTTTGAATGCAAATGGCTTTGCTGAAATCATTATTCCAAATGAAATGCCGATCATTCTAAAATTCATATCCTATCATCGGGCTGAGCTGAGGAAAAAAAAGTAAAAGCAAAATAAATTATTTATACTAAAGAAAACAAGTCTAGATAATCAAGATTATTTTCACTAAGCTAATATATAATGGTAATAGGACCGAGTGGATTCCAATTTGATCTGCAATCAAAACTATAACTAAATTCACGAACGCGATTTGTTATGAGCAGCCCGATTTGTAATGGTAATAGGACTGAGTGGAGTCCAATTCGGTCTGTAATCATACGAGTGATAACAAAATCGGACGACCGCGCAGCGGGAGTCCGATTTGTTTATCACGAGTATGATTAGTAATAGTAATTGGACCGAGTGAAGTACAATTCAGGGAGTAATCGCGCGAGTAATTTCAAAATCAGACGAGCGCGAAGCGCGAGGCTGATTTGAAAATACGAGCGCGATTACTCCCTGAATTGTACGACACGAGGTCCAATTACTAATTAATCGTATCTATAACAAATTTTGGAATTAAAAATTTCTTTTGGGAAGGTCTTTTGAGCGAAAACGTCTGTAGCGCTTTCCATATGTTTTGAAAACTGCAGGAAACGTTTGCAAAGGAAGCCATTAAAGCGCGCGTAATTGACGTGAAAATCACGTGGGTATCCAATTACAGGTATCCAATTACAAAAAGTTCAAATTGGATACCTGTAATTGGACACCCACGTGATCGCGCGCCGATTACGTGACAAATAGGCGCACGGAGAACCAATCACGATCGAGAATTTTGTTATAGATACGATTACAGACCGAATTGGACGACACGAAGTCTTATTACCAATTAATCATAAAAATTACAATTTCCGAGAACAGAAGAAGAGCCAAGTTATAAAAGGGAAGAAAATTTTGCATTAAAAAGACTGACAAAGGAAGCGTACATTGTTTACTGTCGCTCTGAAATTGACTACGATCAAAATGTATGGTGATTGTAACCAAGGTTGTGATTGATTGATTTAAACTACAACTTTGAATGTGATTGGTTGATTCAAAATTCTACTTTGAATGTGATTGGCTTATTGAACTGTCCGATAACAAACTGTCCAATAACAAAGTGTCCAATAACAAACTGTCCGATAACAACTTGGCACGTGAATTAGTAGAAAATAAGAGTTTTTTAAACCAATCACAATCGAGGAAATTGTAATTTTTATGATAAGAGCCCTAATAGGACAGTGTGCACGTCATGCTTGTAATTGGACGGTGTAATAGGACAGTTTACGCGTCATGCCTGTGTAATTGGACAGTACGCGTCAGTTTTCGCGCACTGTTGTCATGCATTTTGTTGAGTAAACTGTTGTGTTTTTTATTTTTTTTTAATTGATAACGAAGTGTAACCGTTTAACGCTCAACCGATGGCTAGTTAGTTTCTCAAATTTTTTCAGAGTTGTCAACCGTCAAACGGTTGCACGTCGTTATGAATTAAAAAAAACACACACAACAGTTTACTCAACAAAATGCACGACAACAGTGCGCGAAAAATGACGCGTACTGTCCAATTACACAGGCATGACGCGTACACTGTCCTATTAGGTCGCTTTCGTTTTAGGAAATTCTTTTTCAGATTTAGACAATCCAGATTGTTCAGATTTTTCTGAACCATCCACACAGCGAGAGGCCTGGAAACTTGTTTTTGTTGATGGCGCGTTTTCTGAGAATGCCTCTCGCTTTGCTTTCCTTGCTGGGGGAACTCAAATGGAACGAAAATCTGACACCAGTCTCAGTTACCAATCCAAACGATCAACGTTCGGAGGTGGATTGTTTAGATTGCAATCTAAGATTGGTTTCGCCATAATTGGAACGGGAAATCTAATTTTTGATCGCAAAATCCGGTTTTAGATTGGTTAAAAGGAATGCTACCTTAATTAGTGCTCAAATCGAGCTGCTGATAACCAATCACGTTCGAGAATTTTGTTAAAGATTTGATTAAGAGCTTAATAGCACTGAAGTTGTTTATAAAATCTGACTCTTTCTTACGCAGATACAATTTTAAGGAAGTTCACAGCCTTCTTATTAAGTCTCTCGGAACCTAAAGCCGCTAAAGTATTACATAAAATTGTATTTTGTATAGTGAATTGGTCGCAAGAAATTAAAGTTAAAATTAATGAAACACGACGCCCAATGAAATTGCTGCCTACTCCAAGCTATGCTTCTTTCCCCATTATTTTATAAAACTTCAGTTGTATTCTGCTTGTGATGAATTTCACTTCTTTTGCTATTTATGTGGGCGTGTTGTTATCAGAATTTATTGTGCTAAACGACTCTAAACAAAACTGATTCATCTTATGAGCTTAATCAGTACAGATGAGGAATAATCATGGGCAACTAACGACGGGAAACTACCAGGGTCGCTTTTAGGTTGACGCAAAAATTCGTATAAGCTGCCCCAAATGATCTCTGTGCAACTCTAAGTTAAAAGTAATTCTGAATTATTAAGCTCAGTGATTTACGAAAAGGCCAACTGGTCTTATTTTGCAATTAACACCATAAATTGTTCCTTGAAAAGCAATAGTACGAACTTTCCCGTTGTATTGTGGGTGTTCAGAAAACATATCTTCGTATCGTTTCCAAGCAAAGGAATCTTCAAGGTGTGAAAACTTTTCCAGTGTTGCAAAGGGATATTTTCCCAAGACATTTCTGACCCGTTTCTAATTACAATTTAATTTGAATTTTTTGTTCTCATAGCAACGGTCTCCTTCTTAACCTGGTATTGGACCTTCATAGCATGACTTACCGGTGAAGCCAGTGCACACTCGATGAAGGCCAATATAAGAACGACTTGGACGGCAGTTATCTTCATGACGACTGAAATAAAAGGGCGAATTTTAAAACAGCAGAGAAATAAATTCAACAATGATATCGTGCACGATCGAGTGTCTAAATGTACCCAACCTTGCTTAAGAAAACTAAAAAATTACGAAGTACTATGTGCCAGCATGAAATGATGGCTCGCCTAGTCTTCTAGCTAGTCAGTTTTGCGCTGGAAAGAAATAAATTCATATCCACTCAAAAGCTCAGGGGCATGCACTCTGATTTTCGTAAGTAAAACGTGACCTTAAAGATTCGCAATTGGGAAATCATAGCCCCTGAGATTTTCGGAAAGGTCGGAATTGTTTGTGGCACTCAAAAACGTCAGCTAGCATTTTCGGAAGGAAAATGGCTCCCTAGAAATCTCGTGGAAAGTTCATTTCAGCTTGTATTTTTTCAAAGGAAGATTTTGTTCCCTAACATTTTCGGGCAATTAAACTTTCAGCTAGGGAATCCGAACAGATGAACTTCTTCTAGCTTATGAGAACATCTATTTAAACAGACTTCAAACATCACAAGGTACTTAAAAATGTCTTTCTACAGCTTTTGGTTGATTGGGCTAGTTGGGTGCCCCTGAAAGCTTCACTCTCTTTCTATTATTAAATAATAGGATGCCTGTTTTAGGCAAACTAAAACAAAACATCCAGGTGGCTCTCCACCTTACAGAAAGGTAACTTTCAATATCAGCGTGCAATACGTACCTTTGGTTTAATCAGTTTACAAGTGGTTTCCCGAGATCGGAGCAATCTTCGCCGTACTAACGTACGCAGGAATATGGTGATGAACCAGAAAAATGTGCTCTTTATATAATTCAGTTGTGTTGTTAAAAAAATCACTTCTGGCATCCGTTAGATGACTAAGCGGAACTCTGTCATGTAATAACCCACAAGCTTTTTGTAAAATAGATTGGTTTGCTGGAGGTTAGCTACTCTGAAATGATCGTTAGCTGGAATGTGACGCAGGAATAGCCTTGGCAATTTACAGGCTGACTAACAACGAAACACTGTCTAGTTGCGAAAGTACATTTTACATATCATCCGGTTTCCAGTTTTAGCAGAGAGGCAATTTTTTTTTTCTGGTTTAGGAAGAAAAAAGTCCAAAGCATTGATTTTCGTCTCTGAAAAAATTTGTTCCGGCAACAAACTTTGCAATCTTTATCTGTACTTCTCAGTTCCATGTAGGCGTTACTTGCAGCTATAGCTGTATCATAAATTACGGTACCTGTACTTTGTCTTGTAGAAGTTCTTTATGAAACAAATTACCTTGATGGGGGTTAACCTATTCTATGATGATCACTAGCTAAAACATGACGCATGAGTCGCCTTGGCAAATTATTGCCTGCTAACTACGGAACATTTATGTGGAACTATATATTTGCCTCACCATCCTTCCCAGTTTAAGCACAGAGAAAACGTCGAGCGAAGCGAGAAAGCAAACTCGAAACTCGAGCACAACTCGAGTACCTGTAATGTTTACTTTACCGCTCTGTGTGGGAGTTACTTGCATCTTTATCTGTATCATACAGCACACGTTTCGTTCTCAAGGTTGTCCGGTTAGTTTAATTTATTAATCATACAAATCAACGCTTGTTCCTTAAAGCAGGATTTTTTTTTAAATAAAGTTGGTCATCCGGATGGGTGTACGGCGAAAATTTTGTCGGAGGAGGGAGGGACTGAGCGTTATTTGCCCGAATGAAACTTGTATCTAAAGTAAGCTAAAGAAGTTCAGAGTGACAAAGAAAAAGATTGCACATCATAGAACAAGCCGCTAGTGCTCTTCAGCGTGCACCTAAAAGTTGTTCATCTCCAGTTACACCGTAACGCGATTTTTTTCTACCTGTAGCGTTGTCATTTTTAAGGACGCTAAACTCAATCACTGAGAATTACCAAGTACCACAAATTCGATGGTTTGTTAAGATATCAGTAAATAATCGTTTTGTGCACTACTTTCGTCTTCGATGAAAAAAGACAGTTTCACTGTCTTTCTTCCATTCATTAAAGATGCTAAGTACTAACGTAAACAAAACTTCGAGTCCGCATATCAAAAATACCCTACAGAATAACGACTTTCAATATCAGTGTGCAATACGTAGCTCATTTGTTTTGAGAGGTAGCTTTGTACGAATATAGTGATATGACTGATATCAGAAATAGCGCCCTTTGTCTATTTGGTTGTGTTGTTAAAAGTCGTTTGAGACTTTACTCTCCAGTGACCATTAGCTGGAGCCTGAAGCGTGCAATTTACGGGCGTTCCATTGCTATAAATTAAGAGTCATATTTGCGGAAGTAATTATTCACGTATCACCCTTGTTGTTGTTGCAATTTTCTCTTGTTTAAGACAAATAAAGTATTCACGCAACAAGCTTCGATCTTTTTACTGAAACGAGAAAGAAATCTCAAACCTTCAAACTGTCAGTGCAATGACTTTGGCCTTAGTAGTCACGCATATCGCATAACAGCTTCAATATGGCGTGCTTCTAACTGTTGTTTTAATAAACTGGAGAGCGGCAATATCCTTGATGACTCTAGCACTATAGAAATCTCCTGCTTAGACGACATTGAAACTTTGGGACATATAGCTAATGTTATTTCTTGCGAAACTGACGCGGCGGCTGACGGATCAAACGGCTGCTCTAAAAAGAGACAAGAATCCGCCGTGAACAATACTCTCGATGCTTAATCTTTGCATAACGATAGTAGAGGCTGGACAAAATCTTAAATTCCGTTAGCCATGCGAATTTGTCAAACAAACTAGTCAAGAACAACCGAACAATGCTGGATAAGATCGCTCCAAATGCTTACCGCAACATGAAGAGACTATGGGTTATGGAAAGAGCTGCGAGAAACATACCCGTCAAGGCAAACACCGTCGGAAGAACTCCGGTTTTTTTTTATTTGGTGAAAGCTAGAGTTAGTGCATCAGTGAAAAGCATCCAGTATTTAGTTTATGTGCATCTGAATCAGGAAAGCGGAGACATGGAATGTGCGAAGTGTTCCTGTAAAGCAGGACAAGGGGGTAAGTTGTAAACATATTGCTGCACATCTCTATCAGACCTTGTTGGACTTTGTAAACAATAATAATAATAATAATAATAATAATAATAATAATAATCTTTTATTAGGAGGCTTCCATCACATAAGGTGGTTTTCAGAAAGGTCCTATAAAGATTAATATACAAAAGGTTGACAATTACTATATATAAGCAAACTGGTAAAAACTACAATTAAAACTAGAAGCTAAAACTACAAATATATTATCGATGGGGTTAAAAACTTTAAATTGATAAAAAACTGATTAAAACAAAGAAGCTAAAACTACAAAAATTCTTACCGATAGGGTTAATTAAAAAATCTGGCAAACACGTTTCGCTTAAACGTAGCAATATTCGGTGCATTTCTGGTCTCTCTCTCTAATTTATTCCAGTCTTTTAGAGAGTGCTGGCAAACTCTCTGCTTTCCCCCAATTTCTGGTAACACGGGGTAGTCTGAGCATGTCTTTGTTCCTTGTATTATAATTATGAATGTCGCTATTTGTTAGTAAATTCATAGAGTGGTCCATAAGTCCATTAATGCACTTGTAAATATATATACAACGATGGTAGAATCTACGCGTTGTTCTAGGTTCAGCCACTTTAAAGTTACCAGGGCATCAGTAGCTGACGAATAAAGTGGCCTGTCTAGAATAATTTTTGCGGCCTTGTTCTGCAAAACTTGTAGGTCGTTCATAAGAGTCACGTTGTTCTTGTCGCCCCACACAAGATCGCCATAATCAAACACTGGAAGAACAAGACTGTTATAGAATACTAGGCGAGCGGTGAAAGGTAACAAATGTTTGATCCTACGTAAAAGACCTAGTCGCTGATTAACTTTAGAAATTACATACTCTACATGATCAGACCATGTTAAGCCTGGGGCCAGCATAATCCCTAAATACTTAAACTTATTTGCACTATCAAGATCACAGTCAAATATAGATAGAGACAGCGAGGAAACATTAGCTAATTTTCTGTTGCTTCCGATTAACATGGATTTGGTCTTTGAGAGGTTTAGTGTAAGTTTGTTCGCCTTTAGCCACAACGCTACATTATAAAGATCCTCATTTAACTTGCTCTCCAGCTGGTGTGGCTCTTTTGAAAAGCAGTAGAGAACGGTGTCGTCAGCATACAGTGAAACCTCGGAGTGTTCAATAACAGCAGGCAGCTCGTTAATATATACAAGGAACAGCAGCGGTCCCAAGATGCTTCCTTGTGGAACACCGAAAGTGACGGGTAGAGCTTCAGATAATTCATTCTCACAAGAAGTTCGCTGTTTCCGATTACTCAAGTACGATGTAAACCACTCCAAAGCACTGGGAGAGACTCCAACTGATGACAATTCGGACAACAAGATCCCATGATCCACCGTGTCGAACGCCTTAGTGAGATCCAAAAATACCGCACCACAAATGTGCCCTTTTTCCATGTTAAGTAGGACTTCATCAGCAAAGCTAGACAATGCAGTGGCTGTTGAGCGTTTCGAGCGAAAACCAAACTGATTGTTTGAAAGCAGATTGTTTGAATTCAGATATTCGTGCAACTGGGAGTGGACCACTCTTTCTAAAATCTTGCTGAGAGTGGGCAGTATAGAGATTGGGCGGTAATTTGTTGCATTGGTTCGGTCGCCTGATTTAAACAGGGCTGACACCTTAGAGCACTTTCATATCCCAGGAAATTTCCCTGAGCGAATAGATAAATTAAATAACTTCGTGATGGAATGACTAATTGATTGAGCGCCACACTTCAGAAGCCTTGCGCTTATATTGTCCAATCCAATTGCTTTATTAGTCTTGAGACTTTGTAATTGCTTCAGAACTACTGCTTCGCTGGTTTCTTTTAATTGAAACGATCCTGAATGGTTAGCAACGGACATTGAAACAGGAGCTACAGGTCTTATTTTGTCAGCTAGAATCTTTCCTATCGATGCAAAGTGAGAGTTCAAAGCAGAAACGATAGACCGGGGAGATGTATAATGAGCTCCGTCAGCGATAATGCATTGTGGACTAGAAGACTTGACGGTACGAGATGACGCTTCGTTTACAGCCTTCCACAATTTATTTGAATCTCCCTTGGCTTCTTTGATTAAGTCACAATAATAATTGGTCTTGGCAGACTTTCTTTCACGGTTCACCAAATTTCGAAGCCTTCTGTACTTGGTCCAGTGAAAAGACGAGTTTAATCTGATAGCCTTACGGTGATGATAATCACGGTCTTGCATCGCTTCATTTATCTTGGTATTCATCCAAGGCAACAGTACGCCCCGCACTCTGCGTCTTTTTACCGGCGCGTGAGAATCCGCAATGTCCAAAAATAACTTGTTCCAAGTGCATACGGCATCATCAATGTTACCTTCATTTTCAATAACATGCCAGGGTACGCCTTCAAGATCTCTCTTAAAAGCGTTGATGTCAAAGTGCTTGTATGATCGATATTCAATTGTTCTAGGTGGGGCCTTGGTTACACCTGTTTTTAAAACACAGAAGATAAGGAAATGATCACTGAGTGAAACAGGAATAACACCGGAGTCCACAATGCGATGTTCATTGTTCACTAAAATTACATCAATCAGCGTTCGGGACTTGTCAGTCACCCTTGTCGGTTCCTTTATGAGTTGTGAGAAGTCCAGTGCACGCGAGAACTTCAATAGCTCTTGCTTTTCTTTCTTACTGCATATGGAATGAGGGAGCATATTTACATTTAGATCTCCGAGTAGGACCAGGTCGCATTTATCCAAATTAATACTAGACATGCCATTATAAAGATTAAAAATAAATTCACTGAAAACTGCCTCGGGCGCTCTGTAGGCACAACAGATTAATGTCGGCCGGCACTTGACGCGATTAAGCTCAATCCATAGACACTCATTGACGCCAGAGTCAATATCATTCCTAACGCGAAACGGCAATCCTTCCCGAACATAAACAGCAACGCCTCCGTATCCTATTTTCTTGACAATCCTGTCCCGTCTGATACACGTAAATCCAGGCAGTGCAATCTCGGCATCTTGAAAGGTATCATCCAGCCATGTTTCCGAGAATGTGAGAACATCGATGGTTTTGTTGTCTAAACCTTCCAAGCATACCGAGTCGGTCTTTTGTCGAAGACTGCGAATATTTAAATGCGCAATCTTGAGTCCTCGACATTTTCTGATATCAGCCAGACTCCGATACCCCGGGTTAATCTCCACGTCGCCAGCCAAGACTAACAAGGCAAATGCTAACAAAGCATGCTGCAACAGCTTACATGCAACATATCCATTTTGAAAGCCACTGACTTCTTTAGCTCCGTTGTGCGCGTAACGTTTCACTGGAGGATGGATTGCTTCAATTTCCACTCTAGAGGCCACCTGGGCGACGAAAAATATGTCCCTGACTTTGCAACCAACAACATTCGAAGTAATTTCCAGGATAGAATTGTTAAAGGTTACGAAAAGGCAGAGGAATATTCCCGCTTTTAAGGACAGAGTGTTTACACGTCCGGCGGCCATGATGCCGTGGATATGCCTGTCAAATCTTTCGTTCTCTCAATTTGTCCCCCACTATCAAAAACTGTATCAGATGATGAGAACAGCAATTTTAGCAACGTACAAAACACCTCTCAGTAAGGAATAACGCATCATCGTTTATGCTGTCTTAAATAGAAAAAACTGATAAGTCTGGCTACTCAGACACTTTCGTGACTCGCTTCAAACGTTGAGCACTTGAACTTAAATCAAATTCCACAGGAGTTAACATGCATACAAGTTTCCCAGAAGTAGAGCGTACCCTCAGATAGTAGTAAAACCCTAAAAATACGCTGAGGAACTCTCATTTGAAAAAGCAGAGTTCAACAAAAAAGAGTAAAAAGCTAACTTTAAGTGGAAGAAGGGAAAATTATTGTGCAACACCACCTTTTGCTCGAGCAGTAACCAAGGCTTTCCGGAAAGCTGATAGGGCATTACTGTTAAAATGTAGAATGTAATGAATATGAACCATGAAAGTTATTTGAAACCTCTTGTTCCAGACTGAAAGAAAATAACTCAGAGGTCTGGGTGTTAGGCTCTCCGAGCACCGTCACATCAGAGATCATGTTGGTTGATCAGATATTTACAAATGTGCCAAGTGCTCTAGATACACAGCTGTTTACAGAGGAACAATTGAAACTAGTGGAAAATTCTCTAGTTGATGAGGCAAAGTAGATCTGTTTAAGTACCATGCGACAAAGTCATGATCCTCACTGGTATGTGGAGCGGTCCAAAAGGATAACTACTTCAGTTTTTGGAAAGGTGATCAACAGGAGGAAATCAGTACATCCAACATCACTAGTTTAATCTATTACTGAAAAAAAAAAAAAATACATTGTCTAACACATCTAGAATGTCAGCATTATTAAAATGGGGAATGGATAATGAAAAAAATACCCCTAGTTAGCCCCAAATGGCCATTTCTTCGTTGTAGTCCCGATGGTATTGTTTTGGAAAATGGAGTCCCCATTGGCTGTATTAAATGGCCATATTCCAAGTAAAAGGATATGATGCTTGCAGATGCTGCAAAGGGGGATAAAGCATTCTTCATGAAACTAACAGATAGTGGCTTGGAGCTAAAAAGAAACCACCTGTACTACTAGCACTGTCAAGGAGTAGTGACCCTTTTAGGATTGCCATGGATTGACTTTGTATTCTGCACAAATGTTGATGCATATGTAGAGAGGATCCTTAGACATAAGACCCCACGGGAGAAGAAGATGCTTCCAAAATTAACTAACTTCTTCTCTTCTTTTATTCTACCTTCATCGCAACTTTTTGTGGAACACCTTAGCCTTTCAGGGCCAGCTAACTGTAAAACCGATTTTGTAGCACTTACGATGGAAAATGTTTACCTTTAACCACTAAACCACTATGCCACGACATGGGTATGGTAGTGGCATACAGGGAATAATAATAATTAAAGTAATCCTGCTTTATAGCTTTAACTTTATACCTCTCACTATTGCATAAGTCACGTTCTGTCATTCTTAATTAATAGTGGCAAAAAATTAGAACGATAACAACAAATAATCCAGACCTTGTTTGTATCTGCTGCCATAGATACTGGGAAAATTGTACTAAGTATTTTAAAGTTCTTAATTCTGGCGATTGCTCTTTCAACATGCATTCTGACTGAAGCTATTCGCCTTGTTTCGGTTTCTTTCTCAATGGAGAGATGATCTTTCCCTTCAAGAAATGGGGGATGTTGAGGGTTACACCTTGGGGTAGATCACCTGCTATTTCAAATCCCTTGTCAGCCATGACAGAATCTCCGATCCTGCGGCAAGCAAATCCAAAATACCACAGTCATTAGTAATTTTTTAAAATGTTTAAGATACTACGGGCCCACTCATTGGTCAATAGGTGTGTTTAGGTGAGAGTATGTAAACACGGTTGTGACGTCACGCTGTTTGTGTTTTCCGGTTCAATTTGAAAACATTTCAAAGCTTTCGCAAGACTCATAAAGCAATTTCAAGTACAAATATCCAGGAAATAAAAAAAGTGTCAAATTTCGATTTGAGGTTTAGCTATCTCTTCCCCCGTGACCCGAGGAAACAAAGCAAAAGAAAAACCACAGCGCTTTCCCTGCCTCGATGATCGTAAGCTACACCACCAAAAGGTCCAAAAGAGAAGCTAAGAGGGCAAAATATGGAATAAAATAGGCAGTAAACGTTTCTCAAGGTAATTTTTGCATTAAGCACTACAATAAATTTCTCTATAAGACATTCTTTATTTAAAAAAATGTACACGAAAACTCAGACCAAACTAAGCTTATATGCCACAGACTGTAAATGCTTCAAATCAAACTTTGCGCGGCCGATCGGTTGCCGTGTTTTGGCTGTCAAATTAGCGTAAAATTTATTTCTCTGAGACCTTCTCAGCTTAAAAATATACTACAACCTGGATCCGCTGCTTGGGCTATGATTTCTATCCAGCAAAACTTCACAAGCACGATGAGCGATTCAACTTCTCAACCTTTTTCTCGGGCTGACAATTCGGGCAAGTTCACGCCACTTTCAGAAGCCGTCAAGCACAGTGCAATTCATTTCCAGCCTAAATAAACTTATCATTTTGAAGTTCTTTCCTTACCGATTCTTATATTTTGAGCATTTCTTCTGGTTCTCGCCAAGCGTTTGGTATTTTTCTGCACGATTTCTGTCTCGAATTCTCCCAACCCCCCTAGCGTTTATATGAGACTATGAAAACACGGAAATAGTCCTCTATTGCTTAAATATTATGCGAAACGACTCTAAACAAAACTGATTAACGTTATCACTAATGAGCTTAATCAGTACAGACGAGGAACAGTCAAGGAGAACTAACGACAGGAAACTACTAAGGTCGCTTTTAGGTTGACGCAAAAATACATATAAGCTGATATCTAGGAATATCTAAATATCTAGATATGTAGGACAGACACTAGCGGTGGTCACAGCCAGAGTTTTGTTACGTCCCTAGTGGTTCTTTTAAGTCCCACAGAATCAGATTTAGTGAAAGTACTGTGGTCATCCGCATGGGTGTACAGGGAAAACTTTGTCGGAGGAGGTGGAGGGGTGGGGGGTTCTGGGCGTTACATATCAACGTTTCCCGAACAAATAGTCTTGTATTAAATTGCACGATCATGCCCACTAGCATGGCTGACTCGAATGGAGCGTAGAGTTGGCACCTTTTATTGTGTCATTCGTATACCACTAGAAAAGACCTAAATGCACCGCCGCAATTAGAAACTTAGCAACTTAGCTTGATATTTAGCTAGTTTTAAAGTATTTTAGAGTTGTTTTTCGCTCGGGGTTTTGTCGTTATATTTGGCCAGTAGCTTTGTCAAATTAATAGGAATATAGTGATATGACTGATATCAGAAATAGTACCCTTTATATATTTTGGTTGTGTTGTTAAAAATTTGTTCGGGACGTCCGTCAGATCCTGTGAGACGAGTACAGCAGAACTCTTTTGTACAATTAGTCATACAATGTGCTGAAGCATTTCTTTATCAAACAAATTAGCAGGTTGATAATAACTTCTCTCAAGTGATCATTAGCTGGAACGTGACGCAGACAATTTACAGGCCTGGCTATAAACTAAGAGTCACATGATTTTTGCGGAAGTATTTATTTGTGTATCATCCTGTTTCCAGTTTAAGCAGAGAGGCAGTTTTCTCTCGTTTAAGAAAAGCATTCACGCAACAAACGTCGATCTTTTTACTGAAACGTGAAAGAAAGCTCGAAACTTTAAATTGTCAGTAACTGCAATGTTTATTTTGCCGTTCTGTGTGGGAGTTAATTGCAACTGCTGGCTATATCATTAATTAATATACCTGCGTTAATTTCGAGTTCACGTATGGTTAGTTTGTTATCATGACAGTTGTCACTCTTTCCTAAATGATATTCTGTTTGAACTGTTTCTTTTTTATACTTTTATCGCTGCCCCAAATGATCTCTATGGAACTTTAAGTTGAAAATAATCTGAATTCTTAAGCTCACTGATTTCCGAAAACGCCAACTGGTCTAATTTCGCAATTAACATCTTACTGGTTGCCCCTTGGAAAGCAAAAGTACGAACTTTCCCATATTTATTATGGGTGTTCAGGAAATATCTCTTCGTATCGTTTCCAAAAGGAATCTTCAAGCTGTAAAAGAATTTCTAGTGTTGCAAAGTGATGTTTTAACAAGACATTTCTGACCATTTTTAATAACAATTCAATTTGAATTTTTTGTTGCCATGGAGACGGTCTCCTTCTTAACCTGGTATTGGACCTTTATAAAACGACTTACCGGCGAAACCAGTACATACATACATACATACTTTATTAACGTGACTGACACTTAGCTATAAAGCTAGTTTACAGGTCAGTCACGGAAGAAAAAACTACGGAAAAATAATATTACAAATAAAGGTCTATAAATTTACAACTATATAAAATAATTAAAATGATACAGCATATAAAAACTACAAAGTTAAAACTATGTTACTTCTGTACTAAGAAAATTAAATTAAATACAGGAATAAGGCACTATAAACCTACAAGGTCGAGCTCCTTTAGTCCACGTTTAAAGCTGTGGTAGGTATCGATATTTCTCAAATAATTAGGAATAGTGTTCCATAGTCGGGCAGCTTGGTATCTCCACGACTTAATCCCATACTTTGTTGAATTAACTTTAGGTAATTTTAAAATATCATCACCACGTAAATTATAATTAGAATTACGTGCAGTCAATAACTCGGAAATACTTGATACTTCCATTCCCAATTGCTTGAAACGTACTTAACATTTCTTAGCAAGTCTTTGGTTTGCTAATGTGCTATGTCCATTTTTAACAACTAGTGTCTCGTAAGTAGATGTTTTGTCCTGATAAACGAAGCGGAGTGCCCGCTCGTTTAGTTTTTCGAGTTTTTCTGTTAAGCGCTTACTACAGAAATGCCAAGACTCTGCACAATAATTAAGATGTGGAACGATGAACGCTCTATAGAGATGTTCCCCTAGCTTTAAAGGAAGCAACTTCTTCATCCTTTTTAAAACTGCGATTTGCTGGCTCACTTTGCGACATATTTTCTTAATTTGACCTTCAAATTTCAGTTTATTGTCGACCGTAACACCCAAAAGCTCCACCTCCTCTACCAGAGGAATACATGTACCTTCACACTTGAAAACAGGGTCTCGTGACGTCTTTCCCATTACCATAGCTTTATACTTATCGTGATTTCTTCTCATTTCATTTTCCTCATACCATTTATCAATTTTACCTAAATCCGAATTTATGGCATGTTCTACATCTGTCACATTGTCCCCAGCATAGAAGATCTGTGTATCATCTGCATAAGTGGACAGTATAGTAAAATCAGTGACGTGTGGAAGATCGTTCATGAATATGTTAAACAATAAAGGCCCCAGGATTGATCCCTGGGGAATTCCTCTCTGGACGGGTAGCCAAGGGGAAAACGTGCCCGCAAGTTTTACACGTTGCTTGCGATCTGTTAAGTAATCCTTAATTAGACTAAGTGTGTTTTCGTCAGCACCATATTTAGCCAGTTTCTGGATAATTAGATTGTGCGGTAACATATCGAATGCTTTGGATAAGTCCATGGACACCAGCCCAACAATTCTACGGTTATCCAATTCTTTCCTCCACTGCTCCGTTAAACTGAGGAGGGCAGTATCACAGCCATGTCCTTTTCTATATGCGAAAACTAGCTTGTGATAGAGATCCTCAAAATATGGGCCGACTCTGTTATGGATTAGCCTTTCGAACACTTTTGATAGTGTCGGTAAAATCGATATTGGCCGGTAATTGGATTTTGTTAAATTACAGTCCTTCTTATGCACCGGAGAAATTTCACCAAGTTTCCATTGCGACGGCACGGTCGCGTGATCCAAAATATAATTAAACAGTGTGCTAAACGGCTGGGACAACAGCTCTGCTGATTGCTGAACGAGTCTTGGCGGAATTAAGTCGCAACCAGTCGCTTTGTTAGGCTTTAATCCTTTCAAAACCTCACATACCTTCATCGGATTTGATTTCCTAAGCGAGAGCGTTGAGTCAACAGCTATATGTGAAAGATCAATATTGGCGGTGGAGGTGTAATTCCCACTGTTAGCATCGGAACCAGTAAAATATGTATTCAAAGTTTTGGCTACCTCGTTCTGTTCCTTGATTATCTTGCCATTGTCTTTGAGTGTTATCCGGCCTGTATTTACATTTTTACGTGAATTAATGTATGGTGAAATGGTATTCCAAAATTTCCTCTGATTTCCATACGTTTCTTCACATAATTTGGTAAAACGGTCTTTTACCTCTTTCCTCCTCATACTAACGACTTTATTTCGAGTTTTGCGGTAATTTCCCCAATCGTCTGGGCTCCTAGATTTGTTAAATTTCCTCTTCAAACGATCTCTGCCTCATCACTTTCCGAATATCGGTTGTAATAAATTGGGATCCAGGAGTTTTACTTTTCTTGAAAGAAATTATAGGAGCATGGTCATCAAGAATTTGATTATACAGTTTTTCCCAACACCAATACACGTCATCTGGGTCATCGAAAACGTAAGCAGTAGAGAACGGGAAT
Source organism: Pachyseris speciosa (assembly GCA_016490735.1). Lineage (NCBI taxonomy): Eukaryota > Metazoa > Cnidaria > Anthozoa > Scleractinia > Pachyseridae > Pachyseris > Pachyseris speciosa. The sequence continues at coordinate 706,967 of JAEMWC010000075.1, forward strand.
TTGCTAAGATCTTCTAGAAACGCCTCTTGGTTGAAATATTTCATCGATCGTTTCATTACCATATCAGCTTTAGGGAGAAGTAGCTTCGAGTTTAGAACCGCGTAAGCAAGCTTGTGGTCACTCAAACCAGGTTCCAAAACACCCGATGACATAGTAAGAGCTGAAGCGTTTGTCAATATAACATCTAGACAAGACTCCCGTGTTTTGGAATCCAAGTCATACACGTCACAAACATCAAGCACGCATCTCCCTTCTTTTTTGTCGGCTAGCGGATGGAGTATATCGGAATTTAGGTCTCCAGTACATATTACAGTGTCACTAAACGACAAAGCTTCATCTAACATGGTAGACAGTTCCTTAGAAAATGTAGCGTTGTCAACTGACGGTGGTTTGTATGCGCACAAAATGGCTATACGCCTATTATTCATGTAAACATCCAGCAAAATACATTCAAGCGACTGTCCAGATTTTCTCTTTCTGACCGCAGCAATGTTGTCCCGAACATAAACAAGTATTCCTCCCCCTCCTTTGATT
>JAEMWC010000075.1:712500-750000 GCA_016490735.1 Pachyseris speciosa
AAGAACAGAGGGAACTTTCTCTGGTTTCAGAAAAATAAAGTATTCACGCAACAAGCTTCGATCTTTTTACTGAAACGTGAAAGAAATCTCGAAACTTTAAATTGTCAGTGCAATGAAGTTTGGTCTAAGTAGTCACGCATATTGCATAACAGCTTCAATTTGGCGTCCTTCGACTGTTGTTTTAATGAACTGGAGGGCGACAATATCCTTGAGGGCTCTAGTTCTGTAGAAAACTCCTGCTTAGACGACATTGAAACTTTGGGACACATACCTCATGTTGTTTCTTGCGAAACTGACGCGGCGGCAGACGGATCCAACGACTGCTCTAACAAGAGACATGAATCCGCTGTGGACAATACTCTCGGTGCTGAATCTTTGCATAGTGATAGTAGATGCTGGACAAAATCTTAAATTCCTTTAGCCATGACTTTAGCCAAACTAGTCAAGAACAACCGAAAATCCCAGATAAGATCCCTCGAAATGTATACCGCAACATGAAAAAAGGCTATGGGTTAAGAGAGCTATGCGAGAAACATACTCAAGGCAAACACCGTCGCAAGAACTCGGTTGTTTTTGGTAAAAGCAAAATTTGGTCATCAATGAAAAGTATCTAGCATTTAGTTTATGTGCATCTGAATCAGGAAAGCGGAGACGTGGAATGTGCGAAGTGTTCCTGTAAAGCAGGACAATGGGGGAAATTGTAAACATATTGCTGCACATCTCTATACCTTGTTGGACTTTGTAAACTTGAACTTAAATCAAATTCCACAGGAGTTAACATGGACACAAGTTGCCCAGAAGTGGGATGTACCCTCAGATAGTAAGTAAAACCCTAATAAAAAATAAAAAAAAATAAAAAAAAAAGCTGAGGAACTCTCATTTGAAAAAGCAGAGTTCAACGAAAAAGAGTAAAAGGCTAACTGTTAGTGAAGGAAGGGAAAATTATTTTGCAACACCACCTTTTGCTCGAGAAGTGACCAAGGATGAAATCGAATGAATGGTAGAGGCCTTCAGGAAAGCTGATAGGGCATTATTGTTTTGTGAATCTGTACAATCCAATGAAAGCTCTTGTTCCAGACTGAAAGAAAAGAATTCAGAGATCTCGGTACCAGGCTCTCTGAGCAACATTACACCAGAGGTGATGTTGGTTGATGACATTCTTACAAATGTGCCAAGTGCACTAGATACACTAGATTTCAAATCCCTTGTCGGCCATGATAAAATTTTCTGCTTCAAGAAAATGCAATATACCACAGCCATTAGTAATTTGTTTATCACTGAACCTGCCTGTATAAAAATTAGATACAAAAGAAACAGCACCAGATGGGCTAATACCAATGAGGGCTTTAGCAGTGTTACGATGTTTATGACTAGAATAAATAACACTTTGGCTTGTAAATGAACTGGGCATCTCGATGAATATTTCTGTACAGTCGATCACTACACGCGTGGTGGGATACATTTGTTTGAAAGATTCAGGCATGGTCTTGTCAATGCATGACCTAGAGGGCCAAATGGAGTAAGAGCGAAGTCCAGCATGTGTAAAATCAATCCACGATATCATTATGCGTGATATTTGTGACTGTGATAAGCTTGCTCTATCTCGCTGCAATGTCGTCTTCATGAAGCCCTAACCTAAGGCGAACTAATACAAGGAAAGTCAAGTCAAGTCAAGTCAAAGAAAGTCAAGGTCCTTATTCAGAGCCTCATTAATGACATTTATATCATTAGCTGCAAAAGTCAGATGCGTGTCATCCGTATAAATTCTCGGACAAGAACTACACAGATAATTTCGCACCGAGGGCCCAAAACTGTCCCTTGCGGAACACCGCAGTTGAGAGGGTTAATATCAGATAGAGCACCATGCATTAACTCATTGACTACCGAGAATTTTGCCGAAAAACACCTTTTGAAGTTCATCGAGCCGTTTTCTGTCGCAAAATGGCTGATAATCTATAAAGGAGACGAATCATCGAAGAGGCACCCAGAACAGAGAATTGAGGCTGACTGTTGTCGAATATACCACAGCCTGTGCCATAGTGTTATCAGCTCTGTTCGTAAACGTTATACCGAACTTCGCAGTCGTTTGCTTCCAAAAAATTCATAATTTCTACATAGTCACATCATCGTCATATCAGAGTTCCTCCTAGACCTTCCTGCCGGCTTTTTAGCGATACGGTGTCGTTAACATGCGGCTTGAGTCTTCAACGAATATTATTTCAAGAAAATCGCCAATCTATGACTGCACTTCAGCAAGATTGTTATCCTAATGATTAATGTATTGTCCGGCGTCTTTGACGTCGATGTAACGTTCGTCTCCATTACATTGCATGTTCTTACTTTTATTCAGTTCGACAATATACGTCGTCGTGAAGTTTTTCGTTAACAGAAGAAGTGGGATTAAATGTGGCTTTCTGAGAGGGGGAGGGGTCCTGAGCACGTTTACGGACATAAAAAAGTAGAAATATCGCATTCAAATTCCATGTTCACGGTTCACGAAAATTACGAAGCAAAAGAAATTCACAGTTCACCACAGGTAGCCCAAACGCTGTTATATTTAAATATAGGGGTTTGTATGGGAATTGTAAACTATGAACATTTTACAGGAAATATTTAGGTTAAATTTCTGCACATCAATACAACTTAAACTTACTTTTGGCATTTTACTGTCCCCTGTTGTATGTCTCGACTTTATTGACTTTTTCCCGTATTTTCGCTGGTCACAAAAAAGTTAACGATATGATATGATATGATATGATATTTAATAAAGATTTCAAAAACACATTTACAAATGTGACTGATCCGCTAATAGCACGGGCTAATCTAGGCGGATCAGTCATTTATATATAAGGAATTAAAAAAAATTAAATAAATAAATAAAAAGTCACTAAACTATTACAATATTACTACAAGATATGCCTTAGATTACTATATTACTCTAACTGATTTACTACATTACGCTAACTGGCAGAGACAATTTTCATGTAGTTACAAGTTAAAGAAAAGGAAGAAAGAAATAGTAACAAGCAAAGCAGACTGAAAAGTAGAAAAGGGAAAATTATGGTATACGTCTGTAAGCGAAGTATATAGCTATATGGCACAGTAATTACTGGTATTGAATTTCAATATTAGAGAATGGGCGTCAACATAATAGTCCTCAATCCCAAGTACAGTTAAAAGCAACTGATGAATTTTTCTTTTAAATGCTCTTTTCGTGAGCTTACGCCAGACGGGGTGTAGACAATTCCATAACCTTGTACCAAACGCAGAGAAAGACTTGAGTTTCACATGCAATCTAGATTTTTGTACATAAAAATTATCTGCGGAAGAGAAACGCGTATTATATGCATGAACGTCAGATGAATGAATAAAAAGTTCACGAATGTTCCTAGGTGTAGAACTAGTAGAAACATCATGCATTATATATGGTGGAAACCGTTTCAAAGTAGAGCATATTAACAGGTAGGATGTTCGAGGCAATAAAAAGAGGGATGGCATGAGATCTTTTAGTGGAAAAGAAAATCAGACGGAGGGCACGCTTTTGCAGGGTAAGAATCTTTTTTAGATCACACTGTGCTGCCTGACCCCAAACAGGTATACCGTAAAGCGTGTAGGGAAATATCAGCGAACGGTAAATTTGAAGAAGGGTATTTAAAGGTACATGGTGTCTCAGCCTAGCAATTATGCCGACTACCGAGTTCAGTATCACGCAGCAATCCGTCCCCCTCCCGTCCTAACAATGAAACAAGCAAAGACGCCCCCCCCCCCCCTTTCTGTTCTGACAATTCATTCAAGGGAAAGCAAGATCATGATATATGCTAAACAATATACGAAATTTTAAGACACAGCACAACTGTAGTTACAGAGCTATCGGCGAGATGATAGATTTATGCAGTTGTCGTCATGTTTATTCAGATTAGTGGAGACAACGATCGTCAAATAGTCGAGTTCGATGGTTCGATGGACACAACTTCAAGTGCCCCTAACCCCAAAAATGTTTTTTCGCCTAAATAAATCTAGTTATCATTCGAAGTATTTCGGCGAAAGAATTATTGGATTTGGTTGAGTCCTCGATTTTTTATGGACAGCCAAAGTCTCATTCAATTTGTTGCACGGACGAGTAAAAGGGAGTCTGGGTCCAACGAGGTTGGTGACGTCATCCCGGGAACGATTGAAAGATAGCTTCTCAGTCAATCTCTGTTTTTGCAAGCGTTTGTTGGGGTCATCGAAGCACATATTGGAGGGTAAAAGCCTGGCAGTAGTCAAAATTGTGTTGGAATCATGTGCTCCTCGTCCTCGGAGTCAGAGTCGGACTATGTGTAGGGTGAAGACCAAATTAACTTCATTTCTGAAGTGGAACTAGAACGGAATCGGCGAGGAGCTCGAAGGAGCCTAATGGTTATGAAGACCAGGAATGGACAGCAAGATTCGCGGAAGAAGACGAAAAAGATTAACTTCGTTTATAAGTGTTATCTGCCGTACCTCGTGCTTCTGTGTACGCTGCTGGTTAGCAAAAGCTTTGATTTAACATTTCAATCTTGAACGACCGAGTACCCGTGCATCGGCAATGGGAATTGTGCAGCAGTTTGAAAACAATAATTGTTATTTTATATAAACGGCGCACATCCGACTTTAGATCGGTATTTTAAACGAACATCAGCAATTAATTGTGGAAGTGCCTATTTATGGGAGAGTCTTTATTTATGGTATCTATTCAAAGAAGGCAAAGATAGATTTGACAAGAGAACGGAAAGTGAGCTCAGCCGACGCGAATTACGTGACTTTAGGATTAGCTGAACTTCTAGTTATCCTCAGGCAGTACTGTGAACGAAGTCAAGGCAAGGTAAAATAAAATAAATATAGCTTACTGCAATTAAAATTTGAGGCTACGTATCCGTCTAAACTGTTGGTTAGAAATAAGCGAACGCAACTTCGCGATGCGAGAATAATTTTGCAGATATCCGATGTAAACAAACTGACACAAAAGACGCGATTGGATGTATTTTACTACATGTAGCTCCATTTGAACATGAAGTTCGAGTGGCACCATCGTCTAAATCAACTGAATTCGGTGAAGTTAATCAATTTGATTAGTAAACACAAGTTTTCTTAGCAGTCTACAATGTATTGATCAGTGACATGGGCTTCTGTCAGTGAATTAGCATGGCCTCTGAAATATATTTTGATTGTTGACGTTGGAAACCGGTTTTAATAGAGCGCTTGTGTCGAAGACTGTAGGACTCATGAAGCCGAAAAATTTAAAGGAAGTTAGATTGATGAGGTTTTCCTAAAGGTACATATCGAGGGACAATTATTTGAGCTGCCATTACATTCTGGACTACTTTTTGTGTCGCTGCGGTTAAATCCTTTGTGTATCCGATACGCAGCACACCGAATATCACGATGCATTGGAAACGTGGTACATGCACATGTTTGGGTTGTATCACTATACAATAAACGAGTTTTAAAGAGGAGATCTTTTCACTGAACGGACTCATTGGAATTTTCTGTTTTCACCGTATAAAAGGGCATAAAATGCTTGTGAGATCAGCCGATGGGAATATGTTTATTTCACGAACAGCCGATCTGTTTTTGGCTCATTCGTTTGCAAAACATCAATTGAAATGTTCTCTTAGGAGAGACATACAGGTGGCAATACTATGAATATAAATTATCGGTTAAAATCATTTCTTATTTGCCCTCAGAGTTAGAATTATTGAGCTTCCTTCAAAGAACTTTGTAAGCGCAACAGAACTTCCGTTCCCGGGATGACGTAATACAAGCGCTGAACCCAATCTCCCTTTAACTCGGTCGTGAAACAAAATGGCGACGTTTTTGGTCGTAATTTCGAGACTTTACCGGGGCACAGAAAAGCGAAGATTCAACCGAATCAAAAATTTTTTTCATGGTTGTGCTTCTAATTCAGAGACAAATCATTTAAAATGAAAAAAAAAATTTGGGGGTTAGGGGCTCTTTAAGTAGTAGTGAAAATAAAGCCTAAAAAAAAATGAGACTGTATTGGAATCGAACCCACAACCTCTGCAATACCGGTGCAGTGCTCTGCCAACTGAGCTAACAAGCCAACTATGAGCTGGTCGTTCTGTTGGTTCGTAATACACCCGTGAATGATGAATGTGTGAGAATGAAGATATGAAAATCGTATATTTCAACTGCGGATTCAAGAATGAATATGTGCATGATTATCGCAATTATTCATTCGTTAATCCGCAGTTCAAATATATGATTTTCATATATTCATTCTCACATATTCATCACTCACGGGTGTATTACGAACCAACAACTGCGGATTAAAAAATCATAACTGTGATGATCATGCACATATTGATTGTTTAATCCGCAGTTCAAATATGATTTTCATATATTAATTCTTAGATAAAACACTCTTCTCTGCACGCTGAAGCTCCTTTATTTTTATTCTTTTACGTCCGCTTGTTACATTAATATTGTTGATAATAATTGGTAGCTACGGCTTACTTGCTAACTCTTGCTTTTTCTAGTAAAATGTGGTTATGGCAAACTTTCGCTCAATTTTGGACGCAAAAAAATTCTGTTTTCGGGAATCAATGTTTGGGAACGCACATTGTTGCGCAGTTACAAGGACAGACTCGGCAAACTTGACCGTAAGGACAGGTTACTTGTAACTGTGAACACAAATCCGCTCCTCTGCAAATTGGATGTGTACATCCATCACAGCCAGCATTGGGGTCTAAAATTAGTGAAATAAACAAACGTTGTGTGAGGATTTCTGTTAATCCAGATGTTATATAAAAAATAAGGAAGCAAATAAACCGTTAAATAAATATTAAACAAATCAATAAGTAAATAAAGGACTGACTGACTTGCACTGACTAGCATTTTCGTACTTAGTTTGTCTCTCACCATTCATGAATTCAGTCATCAAATCCACCAAACTTTTTACTTTTTTTTTTACGGATTTTGGCCCGCATGCATTCTCAGTACAAAGACTAAAGACTAAGACTAATACTCACACAACAGCTGTGTGACTATTTCTGCTCATCTAGATATTATATATACTAAAGCATCAACACATACATTATTTCGTCATATGTACTGAAGCATCAATGGCTTTCTCCGAGCTGATTTTGTTTGAAGGCCAATGCTAAATCCATAAAATGGTCACCAAATCCACCAAACGTTTTATTTATGGAATTCATAGTACAAGGATTAAAGCATCAATGGCTTTCTCCGAACTGATTTTGTTTGAAAGCCATTGCTGAATCCATTGCTCCAACATGCGATCATTCCAAAATGCACCTTACCTATGATATCATTGAGGTGAGGAAAAAGAGTAAAAGGAAAATAAATTATTTGTTTTAAAGAAAACAAGTCCAAATAATCTAGATATTTTCCCCTAAGCTAATACAACGGCTTAATAAAGGAAAATGAATTTAAAGTTGTTTCTACAATCTAAGATCCTTAGCATTAGCTATGCCATGCTGATGAGGCCTAACAAGGCCGAAACAGCTGTCCATGGCTGCTAATGCTTGGGCTCAATCTTTGCTTTGGTAGATTTAAGGGGTAATGCCCGCTACCTTGTGGCCTTAGTGCCCTTTGAGTGGCTTCAGCTTACTTGATCACATTAATTTGTGAAGTATCCTTGTCTCTCCAGCCACATCCCACAAGCTTTACGTTTTCATTGCTTGTTTTATTGATATGTGGGTACTTGAGCCTGAGCATTAGCTATGCCATGCTGATGAGGCCTAACAAGTTGGGATAACTGCCGATTGGCCCACATAGCACAATCTCCACCCCCAAGTTGTCAGCATGACAAAAGGTGACGAGAATCAAGCGGATGAGAAGGCGAGAGTGGATGAGAATGCGGATGTTGATGTTGTCGCCGAAACGCCGGTCTTATTTTCCGAGGAAAACAATACTTCCCAGGGGTCCAAGTCCCCAGAGGCTGAGGAACGAGAAGATTTCGTTCCTGCACCGAGTGTTTGGAAGATTTATATGCGAGCGGGGCTCGTTTTACTAAAGTCCCCGGCAACACGTGGTCGTTTGGAAAAACTGGTGTACGTCTGAAGAAGGAGTTATCTGTGTACTTCGCAATAGACACCCTCTGCTCTAGTCAAGACATTCTAGAAGGGCTTGACAAAGCGGGCCTGGATATTGACACGATAAATTTAATACAGCGCCGCGCTTCAAACAACACATGGATTGTGTCCTTTGAATCTAGTGACGCTAAAAATGTTGCCCTCGGCCTTCAAGAAGTTTGGATCAATGGTTGCCAAGTTTTCTTGGGGGATTGTGAAAGGAAGGTGTCGTCGTTGCGGGGATTCTGATCATTTGGCCGCGAGTTGTTCCTCTGTTCGTTGTTTCAGTTGTGAGAAACCTGGACACCGCATGGAGGATTGCGAAGAGTCTACTCGGTGTTCCATTTGCCGTTCGAATGAGCATCCCGCCCTGGATTGTCCATTCTTGTTGTACAGTGCAAACATTGATGTTCAGCCTTCCAATTAATCATATGCTGATGTTGCGAAGACCGTAACTTCCCCGCCGACCGTAATTTCCCAACCGGCCGCGTCGCCCTCGTACGCGAGTGTGGCCTCGCGTTCGTCGGAACAAGTTGAGGCTATTCGCGCTGCGGGGGCCGCGTCGGGCGGGGCATCTACTCAATTGAATTCCAGTGGTAAAAAGGCTCAGCGAAATTCCCCTAAGATGAATAGTGCGACGGTAGCACCCGAGAAGAGTGAGTGGGAGAGGAAGAGAGAGGAAAGGAAGCAAGAGGACAGGAGGAAGGAAGAAGAAAAGAGGAAGGATGATCAGAAGGAAGATCGTAAAAGAAACTCTCGAAAAAATGCTGATGCATCGTTGGACAGTTAGCGGGTTCGCGATCGTCCACGCGAGTCCCGTGAGTATGATCGTGAACACGATGGACACCGGGACCGTGAGTACGACTGTGCTTCGACGCGGAACCGCGATCGCCGTCGCGAGCGGGATTACTATAGGGATGATAGCCGTCATAGATCAAGAACCCGTGAGCGAGATCACAGCAATAACTCTGAATCTGACTCTGATGATGCGTCTGAGTGGGTAAGAGTGCGAAGGAGGAGGAGGGGTCGCCATTACCGCCAATGCTAAAAGTTGCCACCTTAAATGCTCGGGGGTTAATTACCCCCGCTAGATGTGATCTAGCCTTACATGAATTGTCTCGGGCTGATTTTGATATTGTTTTATTACAGGAGATTCATGTCTCTTGCAAGTTACAAGCTGATAAAATTGCGCGGAAATGGTCTGGTGATTGTCTCTGGTCTTTTGGGAGTGGCCGGTCGGCCGGTGTTGGCTTGCTTGTCTCTCCTAGATTCCAGGGCAAGATTTCTCGATATGTTTTCTATTCTGATGGCAGAGTTATTAGTGCATTGGTGCTTTTGGGGTCACACAAATTTAATATTGTAAACATTTACTCTCCAAATACCGTTTCTGAGCGCAGGGCCTTCTTCGAAGGATTACATTCCTATTTTCTTTCTCCTGTTCGTTTGATCGCTGGCGATTTTAATTGTATTGATAATGTTCTTGATCGCTTGCATTGCTCTGAAAATCGCCTGCCTGATAAACGTGTTCTTCGTAATTTCATGTCTGATTGCTCACTTGTTGACATTTGGCGTAAACAAAATCCTCGTGGAATTTCTTTTTCTTGGGCTAACAGTTCTCAGGCATCGCGCCTTGATCGTTTTTTGGTGTCTCAAAGTTTAGTGAAATACGTTTGCTTAAACAAAGTTTTACCGTGTCCTTTTTCGGACCACGATTTTGTTGTTTTAAATTTGTCTGTTGATAATCGCCCTGGTCCTCGAAACAGTATTTGGAAATTTAACACTGCCCTTTTGTCTGATGTAGACTTTAAGCGTGAATTGTCAGCGCTCATTAATAGTCACAAGGGTCGTATTGCTGATTTCTGTTCTCTGGGGAAATGGTGGGATAGTTTAAAACTTGTTATCCGCAACGCATGCATTGGTTTTTCTTATCGTAAGCGTAAAATTGCCAATTTCGAACGTAATCGCTTGACTAAACGTTTAATCTGGGCCAAGCATGCCTTTTCACAAGGTGACCATTCTATGTCTTCGGAAATAAGAGACCTCGAAAGTGCCCTTTCGTCCCTCCTCTTACGAGGGCGGAGGGCGCGAAAATTCGCTCACGTGCCAAATGGATCGAGGAAGGTGAAAAACCAACTCGGTATTTCTTTCGGCTCGAGCAAAAGCGAGCTGAGAAGAATTCGTTTGATTGTCTCTTCGATTCAAATGGTGTGGAGAAAACGTCAGTCTGATGTTGAGTCTATTCTTGTCGATTTTTATAAAAATCTTTTCACCAAAGATGACCTTGACGTACAGATTCAAGCTGAAATAACTGACGACCTTGAATTTTCATTAACGGACCTTGAACGCGAAAGCTGTGAGGGTGAAATAACGAAGGATGAGCTTTTTTCTGCCCTGAAAGGCGTTCAGACTGGTAAATCGCCTGGGTCTGATGGTCTTCCGCCTGAATTTTATCTGTCTTTCTGGGATGATTTGGGCAACATTCTCGTTTTAGTTCTTAACGAAAACTATCGTTTGGGGGTCCTAACTGACAGCCAGTGTGAGGGCCTCTTGCGCTTGCTGTACAAAGAGGATGATAGGCGATTGCCGACAAATTGGCGTCCAATATCTCTCCTAAACACAGATTATAAACTGGCATCTAAGGTAATCACAGAGCGTTTAAAACCGGTGATGAGTTCTATTGTTCATCACGATCAAACGTGCGGCGTAATGGGAAGATCGATTTATTATAACTTACAGTTAATCCGTGATACACTCGATATGATTGACAAAACTGATGAAACTGGCATTCTTGTTATGCTAGACCAGGAAAAAGCTTTTGATCGCGTTGACCATGGTTTTCTTATGCGCACTCTTTCTAAATTTGGTTTTGGTCCTTCCTTTTGTCGCTGGGTGCGTCTCTTTTATAATGATGTCTTTTCACGTATTATCTGTAATGGCAATCTCACTAGCGCCGTTTTCCTTGAGAGGGGAGTGAGGCAGGGTTGTCCCCTGTCTCCCCTTCTTTATGTCTTGGTATCGGAGGTTTTATCAACTCAAATAAGGAAATGTAAGCAAATCGAGAGCTTCCGGCTTCCCGGAGCTGGGGGTCTTCAATTTAAAATCTCCCAGTACGCCGATGATGCCACTAATGTTGTTAAAAGCGAGCTTTCTCTCTGTCATCTTTTGCGTGTTGTACATAAGTATGAACTAGGCTCAGGCGCCAAGCTCAACTCCTCCAAGTCAGAGGCTATGTGGCTTGGGCGGTGGAGAACGAATGGCGCCTCTCCCTTCGGTTTAAATTGGGTATCGAAAATGAAAATTTTAGGGGTTTATTTTTGAAATGGCCTAGTATCTGTCGAGTCGGATAACTGGAAATCGAAGCTTGACAAACTAGAAACCGTTCTTAATTTATGGAAACAAAGAGAGCTGTCTTTTTCAGGCCGTACAATGATTGTTAATGTACTTGGCGCTAACCGGTTTTGGCACGTGGCCAACATTATCGCGCCTGCCAATTGGGTTTGTGATCGTTTTCATCGTCTCGTATGGTCTATTGTGTGGAAAGGTAAAACGGATCGGAGAGCATAAGTCGGCAGCGTTGCTGCGCGCCTATCCAACTTGGTGGCTTAAACGTTGTTGACTTTCGTTCTAAATGTGTTAGTCTTCGTCTGTCTTGTTTTTGTAGCCTCCGCGATAATTTTGGTGGCCAAAATGGCATTATCTGGCCCGTTATTTTATCGGGAATCGCCTAGCAAGACTTGACGCGCGATTTGCTATTGCTTCGAATCTGGTTCCGTCTTCATCGGAGCCTTCTCTTTTTTACCGTAGATGTCTAAACATTTTCCAGCAGCTATTTGATAAGTATGGTGCGTTGCCTGACGATCTTTCTTGTAAAGAAAATTTAATTGCTTTTATTTGATTTCCCACGTGCTGCGCCTAGGTGTGCCGGCTTGTGGAGGTCTGTTGTCGGCCGTCCCATAGAGCGGTGGACCTCGGTTTGGCTCAAATCGCGCCTTAAGTTAATTGAAATTCGCAAAAATGATGTCTTCTGGCTTCTCTTGCATAATGCAGTTCGTGTCAGGTCCATTCTTAAATCCTGGGGTTATATTAGTTCTGATTGTTGTGCTGTGTGCTCGCGCAAGGAAACTTCTGAACACTGTTTTGTTTCCTGTCCTAGAGTTATCCGGGTCTGGAATTATTTTGTTCCCTTTCTTTCTCGTCTTCGGGGCTCTCCTTTTGTGTTATCCTTTTTCTTCTGTTCTCTTTCCTCTCTCTGATGCTCTGTCTTCCCCTACTCTTCCTATCTTTCACTATTTAGTTGCTTCGATCTTGTTTTTTGTTTGGCGAACCCGAAACCTAGCGACTTTCCGAAATAACGTTTTAGATTCTCGCGCCGTCATTGATATGATTATTAAAGATGTCAAATTTAGTATCCGCTGTGATGCTTTTGACAGAGTTAGGATTTTTTGGTCCACTAATAATATTATTTGCTCTGTCAATGCAGATAACGAGATTGTCTTTAATTTGTAGGTTGTAATCTTCCTTCCTCTCTCAGGGCATATTCTTGTCCGGTTTCTGCAATTTTTCTTTTAACACGTATTAGTGATGTCCTTTAATTAGTAATGTCCTCGATTGCTTTAATTGGTGTACTATTATGCAATTGTCATTTTGAACTTGATCTTTTGTAATTACTGCTTTTCTTTTTGCTTTCGTCGTCATATTGTATTGTATTTGCTGATTTTATCAACGACCCTTTGGCCGTTGTGTAATAAATTTTATCAAAAAAAAAAAAAACAAACAACAACAACAACAACAACAACGGCTGTCCATGGCTGCTAATGCTTGGGCTCAATCTTTGCTTTGGTAGATTTAAGGGGTAATGCCCGCTACCTTGTGGCCTTAGTGCCCTTTGAGTGGCTTCAGCTTACTTGATCACATTAATTTGTGAAGTATCCTTGTCACTCAAGCCACATCCCACAAGCTTTACGTTTTCATTGTAAGATCCTTCTTACGCAGATACAACTTTAAGGGAGTTGGCTCACAGCCTTCTTATTAAGTCTCTCTGAACCTAAAGCCGCTAATGTATAACATAAAATTGTATTTTATATTTTCGCTTGGTCGCAAGAAAGTAAAGTTAAAATCAATCTGAAACACGACGCCCAATGAAATGTGAAGCTCATTGTACCTCCCTGCTGCGTCCTATTCCAAAGTATGCTTCTTTCCCCATCATTTTCTAAACGAAATCAGTTGTATTCTGCCTGTGATGAATTTCACTTCTTTTTCTATGTATGTGTGCGTGTAGTTATTAGAATTTATCATGCTAAAGGGCTCTAAACAAAACTGATTAATCTTATGAGCTTAATCAGTACAGACGAGGAACAGTCAGGGACAACTAACGACAGGGAAACTACTGAGGTCACTTTTAGGTTGACGCAATAATAAGTATAAGTTACCATAAAGGATCTCTATGGAACTCTAAGTTGAAAATAATCTGAATTCTTAACCTCATTGATTTCTGAAACCGCCAACTGGCCTAATTTCGCAACTAACACCATAAATTGCCCCTTGGAAAGCAAAAGTACGAACTTTCCAATATTTGTTGTGGGTGTTCAGGAAATATCTCTTCGTATCGTTTCCAACCAAAGGAATCTTTAAGCTGTGAAAAAATTTCCAGTGCTGCAAAGTGATGTTTTCCCAAGATATTTCTGACCAGTTTCTAATTACAATTTAATCTGAATTTTTTGTTCCCATGGCAACGGTCTCCTTCTTAACCTGGTATTGGACTTTCGTAGAACGACTTACCGGTGAAGACAGTGCACACTCGATGAAGGCCAATATTTGAACGACTTGAACGGCAGTTATCTTCATTACGACTGAAATAAAAGGGCGAATTTTAAAGCGGCCGAGAAGTAAATTCAACATTGATATCATGCACCATCGAGTGTCTAAATGTCTCCAAGCTTGCTTAAGGAAACTAAAAAAGGTACGAAGTACTACGTGCCACCATGATATGATGGCTCGTCTCGTCATCTAGTTGTTGCGCTGGAAAGAAATAAATTCATATCCACTCAAAATCTCAGGGGCACCCAACGACAAGTTTCGGTAGATATCTGTTCGGTGGAGGGTAATTCGCCTTGGACTTTCGGCGTTGATTAAACAGTGCACTCTGATTTTCGTAACTAAAACGTGCCCTAAAAGATTGGTAATTTGGAAATCATAGCCCCTGAGATTTTCGGAAAGGTCGGAATTGTTTTTTGCACTCAAAAACGTCAGCTAGAAATCCCTAGAAATCTCGTGGAAAGTTCATTTCAGCTTGTATTTTCTCAAAGGAATATTTTCTTCCCTAACATTTTTGGGAAATTGAACGTTCAGCTAGGGAATCCGAACAGATGAACTACTTCTAGCTTATGATAACATCTCTTTAAACAGACTTCAAACATCACAAGGTACTTAAAAATGTCTTTCTATAGCTTTTGGTTGATTGGGCTAGTTGGGTGCCCCTGAATAATAATTAAATAACAATATATAATTATAATAAGAACCTTCCCAGAATCCTTTGCAGCTGGAAAATCGTCAATCCCAAATAACTTGGTCAGTTTGAGGGCAGCAAGACCCCCACGTTGTCTAGAAATAAGTCTTACCATAAACTAATTATTGTACAAGACTAAGGGCGATGACGTCATTGGTCACGTGACTTTGCTCACAAGTGCGTTTTTGCTCACTGTGACGAAGTTATTTTGTTATTGAAAAAGCAGTCAACGTGGTTTGAAGCACAATGGTGTGAGCCATTTCGGACTGCCCGGGTACCGAACAAAATATAAATATTAAGGGAGGTATATAAAATTTTCAAAAAGTGGGAGTCTGGGTACAAGTGCTATCTCGCGTTGCATTAAACGCGAGGAAACAAAAATTTGGATATTGGTAGATATTTTTATGAAATATACATTTTTGTCATTTTTAATGCTGTGACGTCATCGGTCACGTGACCAGAACGGACCGAAATTTAATATTCGCTCTAAAAGTTTACTAGAACCTTTCTCCAAGAATATTTTTAGGCGAAGTTGTAGTTTAATAAATAGTGTTTTAAAAAATGGCCATGATTACTTTTTCCTAAAAAAGTGCGGCAGTAGAAAATCTAACTGAAAAGTTTGTCAGCTTCCTGCTCAACGACCATTTGAGGTAGGAATAAAAGAAAATTTTGCCTAAGGCTTGAGAGTATGCTCTTTATGATGGCGTTGTCAGTTTCTTCTAATTTCGATTGCTTTTGGCGAGGATCGATGTTTAAGATTTTTTTCAGAGGAGAGGGCCTGGAGGAAAGAACGAAAACGAGGCTATACTTTCGCGCGCTTTTTGTTCACTGCGACGCCGCGCCACAAAAGGTTAGCTAGAAAAAAAAATTCCAAGGACTGGACAGCGGACTGGACTTGCATTTTCTTTAAACGGAACTTTTGACGACTTTTTTAATTATTATTTTTTTTATGGCTGCTGTCTGCTCAGGAACAATGTATACTTGAGAAGGTAAGTTGATACAGATAGTTGTTGCTGTTTGTTAAAAAACAAAACAAAAAAAAAGCGCGTTTGTGGTACACTTAAATGCACTTCTCACCTAAAAAGTGTTGTTTAATTCTTGAAATTATAAAACTTAAACTAGAAGTTGCAGCAATGCGAATGAAATCAAATTAATGCTAACATTAAATGAAACAATTTAAGTTGCTTAAGGCAACCGATGCAAGCTCAGTAATTTTACTAAATACGATATTTGAAGGTTAAAAACGTATCTTAAACAGTGACGGAATAAATGATTACTTTATTTTCAACCGGAACTTAAAACGTTACCTTCATTCGCACAGACATCAAAACTTTATTTTATACTGTCCATGAACTAAATTCCCTATTACAATTATAACAAAGTGTACAATAAAGCCATTATTCAAAGTATTGGCCAAAGAAAAATAGTTGCGCATAAACAAATACTGGAACAGTTCGTGCTTTCAAATGGATTACCCTAATGAATTACATGATTCCGACACATAAATTTAATTTGAGTGGCGAAACATTTTGTTGTATCTGAAAAATTACTGTACTACAAAAAACGTTCTCACAGAGGTTGTAATGCATGGGGGTTCACATAATATAATTCAATTTTATAAAGCTAAAAATTGTGTGTCAAACATTTAGCAGAAACAGAGAAAAGTTTTAAAATCACGGCTGTTTGTGCGAGTTCGTGTACGTTCGCGCTAAACGCGGAAAGTACCTAAGCTTAATAACTCTGAAGACGTCAAGACGTTAAGTTTATGTCAAAACCGACCAAGAACCAGTCGAAAAAAAAAACAAAGAAAGATTAGCAAATAATTGTTTTAATAGATTTGGCAGTTTTACAAAGTGTTACGCTTCTGGTTTGTGGCACCTATTTACAATGGTAGTCTGAGGAAAAACCTTTTTACAACAATGTTTAAATTAGAAGCTTAAGCTTACGGTAAATTTCATTTGAATCTATTTTTTAAATTGAGGGGAAATTAAAATGTAATTTGCTATAAGAATGGGTCCAACACAGAAATCCTGAAAACCTTCTTCACAAACAAACTGGCGATAAAGTTGAAAACCAAATTTGAGAGTAGGCTTAACATCTTGCCGAGCCATACAAAAGTTGGGCACATAAACAAAGACAACGCTTATCTGGCTTATCGGTTGACCGTACGTTTTTTGAAGAAAACGACTAAATAAAAGGGCAACGGTAAATACCTTCTCCAATCGTCGAAAAGGCTACATCGCGCCACTGCGTAAATCGCACATCCTTCGTCTTTAATCATGCTCAAAGCACAGCGGGAAAATTTATGTGTTGTCAAATGCAGTCGCGGCGCGAATACAATCCCTTTCACAACGCTTTAGATACATCCAAAAAGCCGTCCATCAAGCCTCGATATAATTCTTCCCAGAGTGGCCAGTTAAAAATATTTTCACAGTCTAACACATCTTCAGGTGACCTAGTCGAAGTGGCGGAACGAGAGAGTCGAACGAGGTATCGCACAGCGTTCATGTACTCGTTAATCCACTGACTTGGTCTAAGGTTTTATGAGACAGGATGAACCAAATTTCAAAATAATTTCACCGTTTTGAATGTAGTTAAGCTTCGGACTAGAAATTTCCCATTACTTTGTAAACTTGACCGCAAATACCACTTTCACCACAGCTACAGCGCTGTCGCAAGCAAACCGTCGCTTCGTTTCAGAAGGTCGATTCACTTTCTGTGATTGGTTAAACAAAATGACGTGTGAATCGCGAGGTGTGGAGAATCTACGATTCGATGACAAACATAGCGGGCAATGTCTTCCTTCGTAATTTAACCAAAGCAAAAAATTGCAAAACATTTAATTTTTGGTTTATCGTGAACTAAAAAAACTGTCAGAACAAGAGCGGTAGGCGTGTTTTCAGAGCATCTCTCTCTCTCTCTCTCTCTCTCTCTCTCTCTCTCTCTCTCTCTCTCTCTCTCTCTCTCTCTCTCTCTCTCTCTCTCTCTCTCTCTCTCTCTCTCTCTCTCTCTCTCTCTCTCTCTCAACTAACACACTCTCTCTCTCTCTCTCTCTCTCTCTCAACTAACACTCTCTCTCTCTCTCTCTCTCTCTCTCTCTCTCTCTCTCTCTCTCTCTCTCTCTCTCTCTCTCTCTCTCTCTCTCAACTAACACTTGTGATTTCTGGTATGAATGAATTAATATGCAAAAACTAAAGAAGGTAAAAATAATAAAGAAAATTTGTCAACTATTTAAAATTAAATATCCACAAAAATATGAATACAATCTTCCGTCTGTACAACATTTAACCCCCAAATTTCG
The DNA here is from genome assembly GCA_016490735.1 of Pachyseris speciosa. NCBI lineage: Eukaryota > Metazoa > Cnidaria > Anthozoa > Scleractinia > Pachyseridae > Pachyseris > Pachyseris speciosa. The sequence continues at coordinate 730,382 of JAEMWC010000075.1, forward strand.
ATACAACCAATTTTTTTTTTTACATTTATTAGTAAGCTCTGGCTTGCTGGCTCAGCAACAAATAACTTTCAAAACCATGAGAAGTTAAGTGAGAGGAACAATGTCTACAAGGTCTAAATAATAAGTCAGTAGTGCATGAATGGGTGGGGCAGGGGTTCTGAACCTTCAACTGATTGTACTTTTTCTTCTAGTTCTACCCCTTACGTAGCAGTATCTACTTATGTCTTAACTTTGTTGCAGAGTCTAACAAAATTGCAAATTCATCACAAGTTATCATTGTTCTTACCACCTTGGGAATGCCACCTTGGGAATGCCACTTTTTTGGTAGCCGCTTCAGTACACGTCTATTATTTCTATTTCTGTATTGTAACCGTTTTCTCCATTTTTACTTTGCTTCAGTGTTGCCCCTGAAGAAGGTTAGTCATGTCTCGCCGTAATATATGGCGTTAAAAGTTACCCTTTTCGACCATCATTTTGTTTCTTTGCCTTATATCTACCTTTTTATGGGATATATAATTATATATTGTTATTTCCGGTTCACTTGTAATAATAATAATAATAATAATAATAATAATAATAATAATAATTATCACTTTATTTAAGTCTCAAATGTATTTAACCGAGCACAGATGCTCTACTAATTGGGGAGACTGAATCAAATCAACTCTAAATAAATCAAATGAAATCAAATGTTGGTTTTTGGGGAAAGGGGAAAACCGGAGAACCCGGAGAAAAACCTCTCGGAGACCAGAGTAGAGAACCAACAAACTCAGCCCACTTGTGACGCCGAGTCCGGGAATCGAACCCGGGACACATTGGTGGAAGGCGAGCGCTCTCACCACTGCGCCAACTCTGCTCCCTGTCTTCCTATTATTAAATAAAAGGATGCCTGTTTTAGGCAAACTAAAACAAAACATCCAAGTAGCTCTCCACCTTACAGAAAGGTAACTTTCACTATCGGCGTGCAGTACGTACCTTTGGTTTAATCAGTTTACATGTCGTTTCCCGAGATCGGAGCAATCTTTGCCGCACTAACGTACACAGGAATATGGTGATGAACCAGAAGAACGTGCTCTTTATATAGTTCAGTTGTGTTGTTAAAAAATATCATTTTCTGACGTCCGTTAGATGACTAATAAGAACTCTGTCATGTAATAACCCACAAAGGTATTCTCTTGAGGTAGTTTTTTTTTGTCAAATAGATTGGTTTGCTGGGGGTTAACTACTCTAAAATGATCATTAGGTGGAATATGACACAGGAATCGCCTTGGCCAATTACAGACCTAACTAACAACGAAACAGTTGCGGAAGTACATTTTACATATCACCCCGTTCCCAGTTTTAGCAGAGAGGCAATTTTTTTTTTCTGGTTTGGAAAAAAAAAAGTCCAAAGCATTGATTTTCGTCTAGGAAACAATTTGTTCCGGCAACAAACTTTGCAATCTCTATCTGTACTTCTCAGTTCTATGTGGGCGTTAATTGCAGCTGTAGCTGTATCATAAATTACAGTACCTGTACTTTGTCTTGTAGAAATTGTTTATGAAACAAATTACCCTGATGGGGGTTAACCTATTCTATAATGATCACTAGCTAATACATGATGCATGAGTCGCCTTGGCAAATTATTGCCTGCTAACTGCGGAACATTTATGTGGAAGTATATTTTTGCCTCACCATCCTTCCCAGTTTAAGCACAGAGAAAATATTTGTTTTTTCTGATGAAATAAAACATTCATTTAATTCTCTTTAAAGCGTGTTTTCAGACCCCAAACGTAGAGCGAAGAGAGAAAGCAAACTCGAAACTTTGAATTATATCAGTACCTGTAATGTTTACTTTACCGTTCTGTGTGGGAGTTACTTACATCTGTATTTGTATCATACAGCACACGCTTCATTCTCAAGGTTGTCCCGTTAGTTTAATTTATTAATCATACAAATCAACGCTTGTTCCTTAAAGCAGGATTTTTTTAAAATAGCGTGGGTCATCCGGATGGGTGTACGGCGAAACGTTTGTCGGAGGAGGGAGGGACTGAGCGTTGTTTGCTCGAATGAAACTTGTATCTCACTGATGGAACGAGATGTTTTGTTCGTGATACAATGTTAATTCGTCATGACCACTAGCTGAGCGGTAAAACGCCAGGGAAACATTTCAGAAGTTCAAAACACAAAATGAGATTCACTCACTTAAATAGTGGCGATGCTACTGCTGGCGCACGGATCTAGGATTATAGAAAGGAAGTAGGAATAAACGACCACGGAAGGCAGGAGCATCAAGGGAGGTCCGGGAAGATGCTCCTACGGAAAAGTTTGAAATGCAAGTCCTCGGAAATACGATTTCAAGCGCTCTGAGTGGTAAACCAAAGTGTTTTAATTGCTGTGAATTTAAGTCAGTTTTCGTAGTAATCTTAGAAAATTAGGCGATATGGGATCAAAACAGTAAACTTAAGACATTGAAGTACAGATTTTGCTTTCGTTCAGTCTGTAGTACTCGAATGGGCGTCCAGTTATGCCCGAATTAATTTTACGACTGAAAGTGTGTGTGTTTTTTTCTACCTGTAGTATGTCATTTTTAAGGACTCTAAACTCGATCACCGAGAATTACCAAGTACCATAAATTCGATGGTTTGTTACGTTGTCAGTAAATATTCGTTTTGTGCACGACTTTTGTCTTCGACAAGAAAATACAGTTTCACTGTCCTTCTTTCATTCATTAAAGATACTGGGTACTTACGTAAACAAAACGTCGAGTCCGCATATCTAAAATACCCTACAGAATAAAGACTTTCAATATCAGTGTGCAATACGTAGCTTTGTTTTGAGAGGTAGCTTTGTAGGAAAATAGTGATATGAATGATATCAGAAATAGTGCCCTTTATGTATTTTGGTTGTTGTTAAAAGTCGTTTGAGACTTTACTCTCCAGTGACCATTAGCTGGAACGTGACGCGTGCAATCTACAGGCGTTCCATTGCTATAAACTAAGAGTCATATTTGCGAAAGAAATTGTTTGCGTATCATCCTTGTTGTTGTTGCAATTTTTAAGAAAAATGTTTAAGAAAAATAAAGTATTCACGCAACAACCCTCGATCGTTTTACTGAAACGTGAAAGAAATCTCGAAACAGTGCAATGAACTTTGGTTTTAGTAGTCGTGCATATCGCATAACAGCTTCAATATGGCATGCTTCTGACTGTTGTTTTAATGAAGTGGAGAGCGAAAATATCCTTGAGGACTCTAGTTCTGTAGTAAACTCCCGCTAAGACGACATTGAAGGTTTGGGACACATACCTAATGTTATTTCTTGCGAAACTGACGCGGCGGCTGACGGATCAAACGGCTGCTGCAACAAAAGACATGAATCTGCCCTGGACAATACTCTCGATGCTGAATCTTTGCATAGCGATAGTAGAGGCTGGAAAAAATCTTAAATCCTTTAGCCATGCGAAGTTGTAAAACAAACTAGTCAAGAACAACGGAATAATGCCGGATAAGATCGTACCAAATGCTTACCGCAACATGAAAAAAGGCTATGGGTTATGGAAAGAGGTCTATGCGAGAAAGTCGGTTATTTTTGGTAAAAGCTAGAGTTAGTACATCAATGAAGAGCATCCAGTATTTAGATTATGTGCATCGATGAGATCGATGAGATCGATGAGATCGATGAGATCGATGAGATCACTGTCTATCTTTCGTTTATTAAATATACTGGGCACTTTCGTAAACAAAACATCGAGTCCGCATGTCTAGACTACCTTACAGAATAAAGACTTTCAATATCAGTGTGCAATACGTAGCTCTGTTTTGAGAGGTAGCTTTGTCAAATTAATAGAATTATAGTGATATGACTGATATCAGAAGTAGCGCCCTTTATATGTATTTTGCTGGTGTCGTTAAAAAAAGTCGTTTGAGACTTTACTCTCCAGTGACCATTGGTCGGAACGTGATGCAGGCAATTTACAGGCGTTGCTATCCACTAAGAGTCATATTTGGGGAAGTAATTATTTGCGTATCATCTTGTATTGAGGCTAAGCACAGAGGCATTTTTCTCTTGTTTAAGAAAAATAAAGTATTCACGCAACAAGCTTCAATCTTTTTACTGGCGCGTGAAAGAAATCTCGAGAGGTTTTTTTCAATTTTTGCCAAGAAGAGCCTGGCTAAAGCACCTGTCATTTTTGTAGCCTTGGCAGTTCCTAAATTGTCAGTGCAATGAACTTTGGTCTAAGTAGTCATCCATATCGCATAACAGCTTCAATATTCTCTTCGACTGTTGTTTTAATGAACTGGAGGGCGACAATATCCTTGAGGACTCTAGTTCTGTAGAAAACTCCTGCTTAGATGACATTGAAGCTTTGGGACACATACCTAATGTTGTTTTTTTTGCGAAACTGACACGGCGGTTGACGGTAATAAAGTAACAGTATTATTTTCTACTGGACCAAATGATTCGAACAATATTTGGAATGTCTTGTAAACCTGAAGTCCAGTGTTGAATCTAGACAGCTTGTCATCGTCTTTAAAACGATCAACAGAAAACGTCTTCTCTATCAGTAGTATAACTGATGATAAGCTGCTACCGTTTTCGCAAAACCATCGTCCTCGTCGCTTCGCTCCCCGTCCTCGGTTTTTTGAAAACAGTAACAGCTTATCATCAGCTATACTACTTGGAAGTGCTTGGAATTAAAGCAAACCCAACTCAAAACCAGTTTGAAACCAGTTTGACGAGTCACCCAATTAGAGAAATGGGGCATGGTGTATACGTGTCACCCAATTAGACACAAGAGATACCAAGGGTAACAATGAATCAGTGGGAAAAATTTTCCAGGGAAAATATAGGCAGGAGAACGCCGACAACCACACGCAAAGTGGAGGGGAAGAGAGAAAGCAAAGTTCAAACAAAGAAACCAACATCATTGTCTTCAATGGAAAATGTTGAAACTATTCTTAATTATTACGCTGGTGAAATAGCAACACTTTTATATGAATTATTGTTTGAGGATGAAGAGAGACCAATGCCACCTCCACGAAAAAGAAAGAAAATATTAAAACGTTGGGAGGAAAAGAAAGCAGATGTCATGCGGAATTTTCCTGTTGATGAATCACCCAAGCGTAACTATCCCTACGAATTTTAGTTTTATTTTCCCAAAGAAACAAGAAAATTCAAACCCCTTTATTCCCAAAAAATGGTGGAAGTATTGCAAGAGTTTGAACCCTCTGTCCTCTCTCGTCGTCCAACGCAAGTGAATGAGCCCGAAAAGTCTTGAAACCTTGTACGACACAGAGTTTGAAGGTGTTGAGTTGTCTGGAAAAGGAAAACGTTATTTTATTTGGAGATGTTTGGATAAGTTGGAAGAAGATAAAACAAAGGAATTCATGGAAAAAATTGGGGAAAGGGTTGGGCATCATTTTATCTAAAGTATTACGTGTGTAATAAAAGAAGACATGTCACCGATGAAGTTAAAGCAAATTGGGAATGAACAAAAGGTTCTCCTTGGTTTAATCGGCTTGATGAAGCAAGAGAATGGTTGGCTGATCAGGAAAACAAACGCGTCACAGGTGGACAAATCACCGGGCAAGTGGGTGGTGGGACGAATTGGGCTTTTGATAGTTTTTATCGAGTGGACGTCAAGGCTGTTCTTGACAGACAACCTTTGCTCGGTGCTGGGAAGCTTCCAGAATGGCTACAAAATTTGACACGAACTCAAGCGATGTTTGCAATGGATTATTTTGAAGATGATTTATGTATTTGGAGATGTTTTGCCCTTTGGTGGGATGGGGACGGAGCAAGAGCTGACAGATGTGAAAGAAAGGCGCTTAACTTTGCAAGAAGTTACTTTAGAGACCCCAGATTAAAAAAGAAAGAATGGCCCAAAAGTAGTTTGGAAGATTTGGAAAAAATAGAACAACATTTTAACTTTCCACAACCTGCTTCAGAATGGATTGGTTTTCGTGTTTGTGAGCCAGCACAAGAAAACGGGTCCATTATTTGGTATCTTCGCCGCAGCCCAACAAATAAAGTGAAAGTGGTGACAATTGGAATTTACGAAGATCACGCTTTTCTTATCAAGGATATCACTAAACTTGCTCAGGTTTATGTATGTGCTGTTTGTAACGCAAGATTTACAGCAAAAAGGAGCTTTGATCTTCAGGTTAATGAAAGGTGTGCGAAGGGGATAACAAAGATAGAATTTTCAAATAAACCACCAACAAAACTTCAAAGCAGTTTTGAAAAAGCTTTCTTTCCAACATCCAACGCATCCAATTCATCCATTATTTGGATTGAGAGGGAAGCGCAAAAAAGAGGAGTACACATCCATTATGCGAGGTGTGGTCATGGTGGAGAAAGGTGGATTGATAAAGCTTCTGTGGACGGATATGAACCCATTTCCCGAACAATATTCCAGTTTCATGGTTGTGTATTTCACGGTTGTCCAAGATGTTATCCAAATAATCGCAATGATCCTTATCCAAATGAAACCGGCACGTCTTTCAACACAAGATACATGAAAACCCAACAAAGAACAAAAAATTGAGAGAATCTGGTTTCATTGTTGTGGAAATGTGGGAATGTCAAGCTGGGTTTCTTTCAAGGAAAACCTTCCCGAACCTTTTCAAGAAAGTTATCCACACGCAATAAACTTTGATTTCGAAGCCTTTGGAAACGCAAACGCACGCAAAGAGCCAACACCAGATCTTTTGATAGAAAACGAGCACGTTCCAATTTCTGTTTCTCTTGGGGATACCATGAATCCAGAACCAACCCATATATGCAACAAAGATCCATCACAGCTTGTTTCACTTTTTATGGAAAAATTGGAAAAAAGAGGAACGCGAATAAGTGAAGCCGTCAGAAGAGAATTTATTCCAGACATGGAATTTTTGCCCAAGAAACGGCGTTTGAAGATTGAGGAATGGTGTGATCAAGTGCCAGTTCTTGGTTTTAATTCAGGAAGATAAGATTTGAATTTGATTAAAAAACACCATTTTTCAAGTATTTTGCCAGACCAGGCAAAAAAGATAAAAAAAAGCGAAGAAAGCTAATAAGGCTATGTTTATTACAACCCCCCATTTCAAGTTTCTTGACATAACCAACTATCTTACCCAAGGAACAAGTTATGAAAATTGGGTGAAAGCTTTTGGATGTGAAACAAAAAAATCGTGGTTTCCCTATGAATGGTTTGATTCACCTGATAAACTTGATTTTCCTGGCCTTCTTCATTATTATTGGTATTCCAAACTTCATGGGAAATTACTTTTTGTCAGAGGAAGAGTATGAACAATGCACCAAAGTGTTCGAGGAAAAAGGTATGAAAACCTTCGCCGATTGGTTGAAATATTACAAAAATTTGGATATGATACCTGGATTGGAGGCATTAACAAAAATGAGAGATTTCTTCACTGAGAAAGGAATTGACATGTTGAAAGACAGTGTTTCCATCCCGGGAGTCAGCATGCAATATCTGTTGCAGAGGTCATTTGACAGAGGGGCCAGGCTTTGGACGCCTTGTGAAGAAGCTTATAAAATGTTGAAAGGCGCCGTTGTCGGAGGGCCAAGGCTCGTTTTCACCCGTTATCATGAAGTTGGGCAAACACATATCAGAAGCCATCAATCCCGAACCCTGCACGCGAATTTTGGGTTATGACGCGAATGCGTTGTGTCTTTCCACCATGTTAAGAGACATACTTTGTGGGCAAGAAACAATTTCTCATTTCAATGATCCATTTGGTGCTGTACACAATTTTGTGGGAAGATTGAAGAAAAGGCAATGGTTTTGGTTTGCGGAGGTAGACATTGAGATCCAAAAAGTTTTGTGGCCAAAATTCGAGGAAATGTGTCCCTTCTTCAGGAGTTCCTGAGGAAGCCATTCCACAACACATGTTGGATTATCTCCAGAAAACAGGCAGGAAAAAAAACGGAAGGGAAAAATTTATTGGCGCATTGTCTGCAAACAAAATGTTGATTTATGAGCCCCTGTTGAGATGGTATATTGAACATGGTGCAAGGATAAAAGCAGTTTATCGTACAATAAACTATGCAGTTGGTAAACCTTTCAATTGGTTTGTGGAAGAAGTCACAGCTGCGCGAACAACTGGAGATACAGACAAATTGCTCGGTAATAGCGCCTATGGTAAAATAATTGAAGCAGTGGAAAGGCACACAGACACGATTTACACGAAGGATGAGAAGGTTGTAGACAGAGCATTGAGAAGCCCTTTCTTTGAAGATCTTGATGAAATTGGGGATGTGTATGAGTTGGACAGTCGAAAGAGGCGAATCGAGATAAGAAGACCGTTTCAACTCGGAATTGCGGTTTATCACCTGGCGAAATTGAGGATGCTGGAGTTTTACTTTGATTTCCTTGACAAATACATCGACAGAAAAGATTTTGAATTGAGTCAAATGGACACAGACAGCAACTATCTAGCGATAAGCGGCGAAAAGTAGGAAGATGTCGTCAAACCGAGTATGAGAGAAGATTTCGAAAAAAATATAAAGAACTGGTTGGCGTGGGACAAATGGAGCGGGCGCACACCAGGGTTATTCAAACTTGAATGTGAATGACGAGGAGCGATTGCCCTTTGTTCCAAATGTTATTATGTTGACAAAGGAGATTCCGCAAAATTTTCAACGAAGGGTATGTCGAAAAGACATAATCAGATCACTTGGAATCGTTTCAAAGCAGCACTTGTTGGGTTTTGTGATATGGCTGAAAACAGGGGCTTTCGAATGCGAGATGGCCACATGATAACCTATCACCAAAAGAAACTCGGTCTGTCTGCTTACAACAATAAGCGCCATGTTCTTCCAGACGGGATCCACACGGAACCGATCGAGTATCATTGTGCATGAAAGAAATGGGTGAAGAATCTCAAGTGAGACTTGCTCTCAAGTGAGGCTTGCTGGTGGTAATTGTGTTTTTGGGGGGACAACCATCAATTCTTCTCGCACAAAACTGCGGCGCGCGCCAGTGGCAAACCAATACAAAGCGGGCTGGCGTGGCTTGGTCATGACCAGCCCAATTTTGAACACATCCATTGACCAAATCGGATCAGTTGCTCTTCGTGTCCCACCTTCCAATTCACCAGGAAGATAAAGATGTCGCACTTTTGTTCCTTTGGGAAGAAGATCTTCTTCAAAACCGACAGGCCTTAAATAAGGTGCAGTAGCTGGTTCTGAATTCACATGTCTTTGTTTGATTGCATCAACTGGTTTCATTCCAATCAAGCGAGTTGGGTGATTGTTTATAGCAGCGATGACGCGAGGAAGCCGTTCCATCCAAGCCACAGATCGTGCCCCTCCAGGTCTTCGCATTTCCACACCATATTGATATCGAAAAAGCCACTCTGCAAGCGTTCGATTGAAGCGTTCTACAATTCCTTGGTCACGATGAAGATTTAGATGGCCGCGTCGGATGATTGTGTCGTGCTTGTCGCGCCCCGGATCAACTTGCAACAACTCCGGCCGTTTTAATGGTCCCCGTTTATAATTTTTTTCCAAAGCCGAAGCAACTTGTTGTGAATCGTTTTTTGGAAATTGGTTCGGCCTCTCTGAACCGGCTGGCAACATCAACAACAGTAAGGGCATATTTCCAAACTTAACCTCTGGCTTGATCATAAGGCAAGAAAATCAGGTCGGCCTGGTGTACCGCGTTGGGCACAGGCACATCAAAATTTGGACGAGGAACGACCCGAGGTGGAGGAAGAAATAGCTGCCAGAGCGCCTGTCTTCGCAACCATTTTTCTGCCACCTTTACCGAAACTTTCGCCGCTTGTGCCAATTTTTTAAACGCGCCCCACCCCTTCAATATCCCCCTGGACAGTAATAAATTCTCGGCAAACGACACTCCCGCCTTGACATTTCATTTGCAAATATATTTCTGAAAGAAAAATATAACCGAAAGAAAAAGTCAGCCACTACAGCAAAGCTGTAATGTTCGGAATCGAGATTGGAGAAGAAGAGTAACAAAAAGCTTGGCAGGCATTCTTTGTTACCCACCCTGAGGTGGGAATTGCTGCACCCAAACCACCACCTCTTGTGGTGAGTGAAGAAAAAAAAAAGGAATGGCATTGCGGAGTGAAGATGGAGGAAAGATGGAAAGATTGTGAACTTCTTTGTGCAAAATGCTTTTTCGTGCAAAAACTCGACACAGTGCTTTACCCCCGCAGAGAAGAGAGGGGCTGGCAGCCAGTTGTGATTCCCCTGAACCACATCCGCAAAACTCTCCAAGGATACGACATTTTCAACGCAGTTGAAAGGAGGACGAGAGTGTGGCGCGGTGCGGTGGGTGTTTTGGGGAAACGTCATATACGAGTTCGCGAACTTTGACAAGAAGTCGGTGAATTACGTTTGTTTCTTTCACGACTACTTCGAAGCGGTTCCAGAGGAAGTTTGGCCGCGCAAAAAAGAAATTCGTGCAAGAATTTCACCAGCCTTTGAGAAAATTCAGCCAAAGACACGGCAAAAGGCGCAAGAGAGGTTTGAAAGGTGGTGGAATATTGTGAATTCGCAAACTGCAGCGAAGCTGTAAACAAACCCACAATGAAATGTTTGGCGTTTTTCGCCTGGAGTTTCTCGGGGATTTCCATGCAGTGGTCGGAAACGAAGTCGTCTATCAATTTCAGCTTTTCGAGAAACTCTTTTTTGTCGGAAGGTTCTCCCCGGAGATGAAACCGGATGGCATCCAGTATTTTTTTTTGTATTCCACTCGAGCGAAGCTGGCCTTTTCGGCCTTTCTGTCGTATTTCTTTGCTGTCGCGACAATTTTCACGACAGCAGCAAACGCGGTCAGCCCGGTGATGACAGCAGGTTGGAGAGTGACCCCTCCCGCAACAGCTCCAGTCAAAACAGCTTTTCCAGCAACCAAATTGCAAAGCAAGTTTTTGCGCTGAAACGTTTGGAAAAGCTTGTCGTAGCCCCAATGTTTATTGTGGTAATAAGCGAAGAGCCGCTTCAACATATCGACGGTGTCCTTCGGAAGGGTCCTATCGATGTGGTTGAAGTCAAAGATGTTGAGAGAGGGAGTTCCACCGGTGGAACTGAACGAGGGTTTTTGTGTAGCGGTTCAAGGTTCGCGTGGTTTGGCTCGTGACGGAAATGACAGTGGCACTTGCCCTGACGGACACATTTGTCATTTCCGGTGGAAAGTACTCAACCACGAACGTGTAATACCCTTTCGTCAGTGGAAAAAGATTGAAAACAATTCGCGAGCGATAATCGTTGCTGCCTGCGTCTTTGGTGAGGGTGAACTCATACGCGTTTTTGTTGACAACAACAATAATAACAACTTTAATAATCACTGGCATGAAAAAATACAGATCATAAAAACGTTATTCTATGCTAATTTAGGATTCTATTACATGATTGCACCAAAATACTTCCTGTACTATTCAGTGTTTCTCAATGTTTCTATAATTTTTGACAACTTCTTAAACAATCTTAAATCTACAATATTTAATCTACTAAAATGCTAAAAAAGAAAAACGAGCTGAACAATAATAATAATAATAATAATAATAATAATAATAATAATAAAATCTCCTGCTGGTTTCTTTCATACGGATTTCCTCGCCATTTGCCTCTAATTAGTATCACTACTAAAAAAAATTCAGTCATAATAATTATTATTCAGTAAAACTACACAACAATAATAATAATAATAATAATAATAATAATAATAATAATAGTTATTTATATGGCGCAAATTCAATAATACAATTTTCAAATGCGCCTCAAATATATGAAATCAAATCAACTCTAAATAAATCAAATCAAATCAAATGTTGGTTTTTGTGGAGAGGGGAAAACCGGAGTACCCGGAGAAAAACCTCTCGGAGCAGCGTAGAGAATCAACAAACTCAGCCCACTTATGACGCCGAGTCCGGGAATCGAACCCGGGCCACATTGGTGGAAGGCGAGCGCTCTCACCACTGCACCAACCCTGCTCCCCATAACCCCATGTGGGGAGGCGGCGAAGTTGACAATCCCACGAGTATTAATGTTGTTTTCGGATAAGGAATCGTCGGTGTCTTCCATGGGTAGGCAAACGGGTTTTTTTGCCCACCCGACAGCGAAAGGTGCGAGTGATCCACATAAACCTTCGTCACCGCGTCCGTTTCCGCGACTTCAACTTCAACTTCAACTTCAACTTTATTAACTATTTGACAAAAGAAAAATACAAAATGGTCGCTTCCCGCAGATAGCATTGGCTAGTCTAGCCGGGAAGCGACAAGAGAAAATAGATTTACATTACAGCCTGTCAAATTTGTATAAAGTATGAAGAAAATAATTGAAAAGTAGCCATTAAAGTATTAACATAACAAGTGGAAAAGTAATAGAGGTATAATACTTCGCTTGTAGAATACATGAGATAAAATTACAGAGTAAGTGCAAAAAAAGGGAATAAAATAGTAATAATAAATAAATAAGTAACCCCCATCATTGCAACTTTAACACAACAGGCGACAGGCTTTTCAAGATCGGTTATTTTGTGATCCCCCATGTTGAGATCGCCTGTCATTGCTTGGCTGCCATCCACTTTCAAAAAGTTCCCTCCCAAATCATCCCATACTTTTTCGTCGCCGCGTCACTGTTCGCTGTTGGGGGTTTGAGATCGGTGATCCGTTGGTTCGCCATGTTCAAGGCCCCATACATCGTACTCGAACCATCTGTTTTCACAAAATACTCATCCACATATTCTTTGTTCACCGCGTCCTTGGGGTTGAAGGGGGGCGCAAGATTCTCGATTGCGTTGTCGTTCATGTTCAAGTCTTTTTGCGCGATCGCGTCGAATTTGTTTCGCAACCCCTGGTCCACATATTTTTTGTTGAAGGCGTTTTCAGCGGGGGGTGCTGGAATCGACGTCTTTCAAATCTTCAATGGCATACCCTGCCATATTCAGACCATCCAGTGCCGGGTCGCTTCCGTCCCGTTTCAAACAAAGCGCGATTTCAGAGTCGACATAGCTTTTGTTCGTAGCGTCGAGGTCGTTCACAGCGTAAACCATGTTGGTGACCAGGTTTTGAATATGTCAATGTTCCCCGTCAACGGGGTGCTTCCGTCGAGTTTGGCAAAAGTGGATATGGCGTAGCTTTCCCTGACCGCGTCAAGCGGACCAGCCGGCGGTCCCAAATTCTCAATCGGGTGCCCACCCACATCAAGAGAGCCGGTCATTGGGGCGCTTCCATCGAGAGGCAGAAAAGCCCCCGTCGCCGCTGTCGTTCGGGGGTGTCTGTCAACCCCAGGACTTTTTGCAAACCACCCCATATACATTTTGAAATAATTTTTCACCCAGACAACTCGAAACCGTAAATAAGGGACACAAAACGTTTCGGTTGGCTACTGGAAGACGAAGGTGAAACGTAAACAGCACTGACACCGAAACTTTCATCGGCGCCGACGGTTTGAGGGAGGGGGAAATCCTCCTTTCCCTTCGCGCCAGTCAACCTTGTCTGTGAGTTTCCTCCTTGTATTCCGTCAAAAGCATGGGCTGTGTTCTTGCTGGAAGAGTGAGCGTTATTTCATACCACACAAAGGTTGTTTTCGCCTGGCCAGGAATCAACGCTATGGGTGAATCACCAATAAAGGTGCCGCTCGCTCTCGTTGTGTTTTCTGGAAAAACAACCGAGCTCATCAGATGAAAAAATGTTGGGGTGGTGGATTGCAGCTTTGCTGCATGCGCATCCACGTGGGTCACATGGTGTTTCGTTGCTCCAGGCTTTTTTGCAAACCACCCCATTATAATATTTCGTCGAAATTTTTCTTCATCAACTTTCGCGGCTTGTCGAAGTAAAAGAAGGAAAACTTCTTGTCGGTGCCGCGCTCCAGCAGGTCGTGGGGAAGCCCCAGCTCGTCGGCGATTCGTTTGTGCTCCCTCGGGAGGAAGCCGAAAAGGCAGAAATGGCTGCAGTTGTCTCGGATATTTTTGGGGACCTTGTAATAAGTTTGGGTGAGATAAATGACGCTGCAGTTCCTGTGCCCCCCTTTGATGAAATAGTTGATAACGTCGTTTTGGTTCTTTTCGCAAACCAAGTCGTCGAACACGACGATTTTTTGATTGCCAGACATTCCCACGTCGGGGTGGGGAAGTTCCTCCAGCGGAATGATTTCATCGCCTGGCGCCTCGATGACCTCGTACCCCACCTCAGGGTCAATATTTTCAGAAAAATCGCACAAGAGCGATTGATATTTGTGTTGGTGGAGGTTCTTCGGAAAAAGAAATACCTTGTCGTACTCCAACAGCTCGTAGAGCATGTGCATCAGGATGTTCGTCTTGACTGAATTGCTTGGCCCACAGATCAGCATCCTGAAAATATCATCAGGCATAGAGGGCTGCCTCTGCCGGAAACCATTTGCAGTGGCGGCCTCGGGATCATAGTTTGGAATTCTCGTTTCTTGTCTCTTTATATATTTATGTCCTTGAGAAAGTGGCGACAAAGGGTCGAGGCTGAGGCGGAAGTTGAAAAACAAGAGCAGGAGATCCGCCAGAAGTTCAAAAGGAAAAGGATAGTGAATCAAGTTGGCCAGATCGAGGCTGAAAAGCTTTTGAAACCGGTAACCAAAAGGTTGGACCGAGATTTGCAAGCTCCTGTGGAAGAGGTGGGAGGTCCCGATTATACAATGGATGAGTTTGATCGAATGAACCCATTTGATTGGCATGATTTCAGGCCAAAGGTTGAAACACCATCACCATTACCACCACCAACACCACCACCAACACCAGTTGATGATGGTGATGATGAAGCTCCCCTCCCTAAACGACGACAAGCGTTGTGTACCGCGTAAACACTACGCACCGCGCATCGTATCGCCGTTACCAATAACTACAAATCTGTTCCAAAATCACAACTGAGAAAAGGAACTAACCTAACCTAAATTACACACTATACAATTTTTTCACATCTCTTAAGAAGACTTCAAATAAATCGTCTTCCCTGTGCTTATATCTCCACATGAACTCAGCTAAGTAAGAGGAGAAGTGACGCTTTCTCATACCGAATGGTGGTAGTTCCACCTTTGCTTGTCTCCAGTGACCTTCAATTTTATTCGTACTGTCTCCTTATTCGTTTACAAATTCTTGCGAATGGTTCACTGTTCTATGTGTATAGCCATGCGGGAGCACTAGTTCTACACCATTAAGTATTCAGAATTATGCGACTGCGGGACTGCGGGAGCAGTGACTTAATACTTTCGACTGCGTGACTGCGAGAGCACTAGTTCTACACCATTAAGTTTTCAGAATTACGCGACTGCGGGACTGCGGGAGCAGTGACTTAATACCGATCAATAGTGGCCGGGTATTCTAGAATCGCTCCATCCTCAACCTGTACTTCGATTACGCCATCACCCGTGTTGTGATTGGGGTGGAAAGGGACTATGAGCTAGATTTCACAACGGGAAATTTCAAATTGTTGGGTTTCAACAAGAAAGTCATGTCTGGAGCCACAACCTTCACGGGGGACACCATTCCAGACATCACGAAGAGTGTCGACTGGGTGTTCCTGCATTGTGACCTTATCACACGAAATACCGACAATTTGGCGAGCGATGATTTGTTCACCTTTTCCACGGCCAACCTTGAGGTGAGCTACCCTTTCACAAAAGAACCTCTACGCCCAAAATCTCACCCGGTGAACAAAACTAACATCGAACAAATAAGAAGATATGTCACTGATGGGAGAAACAATATTCTCAACCTCAACCACGCCGATGTTGCTTTGGCTCTAACGATCAAGGAAATTTCTGAATGAGGTATATGAACCAACCGGGAGAGTGGAAAAGATTTTATGACGGGCGTGCTGGGCGCTTCCGCTACAAACACAAAGGCACCAAAGGCACAAGGGGTTGTTCGGGATGCCCTCATGGCAATAAGAAAGCGGCTCGTGAAGGCGGCCACCCCCCCCCCCCCCCCCCTCGCAAAGAAGACAGCCTCAAAGGCAGTCGAAAAGGTTGCTGAAAAGGCAAGCCAAGCAGTTGTTGAGCGGAGTGGCAAAACAAATCCGCCAACTGCTGCAAAGACGCACAACAAAGCAAGACCCCTGCACACCCTCAGCAGAACAGGAGGGATGCGTTGTTCCAACTCAGCCAAATATTGGCCAACCAAGTTTGAAATTCGCAGGGTTCAAAATTTTTTTGTTTCGTATACGAAAATGTTTCGTGCACCGCTCATGCTTGAAAAGGTCAGCTACCAGAGGTTTCGCCTGGACACTCCACTGACCCAACCGCCGAACAGGCAATCGCAAATTAAAACTGGGCTCAAGTTTTTTGTGGCCGATCGAGATGTCATATACGAATTTTACAAGGCCTATTTCACCAGTCAGTGGCGCCTTCTCTCCAATAAGAAGCCTGACCGTGAGTGCAAACTCAAGAGAACTGTACAAGAGTGACGATGTAAACAAAATAATCTTCATAAAAGATTTGTTACAGTACTCTGAGGATTATTCCAGAACTGTGGCGAAGGATGAGTTCTGGTATCTTGACAACGACGACACAACCGTGACGGGGAACGCTGCCACCAATCACGGTATACGCGCGAGGGCCCTCCTTTCACAGGGAGACCTGATCAAAACAATCAAAGCGGTGATACCTCTCAATCGGTTTTCTTTCTTCGAGAAGTTGGAGGACAGGCTCCTCCCCCGTTGCAACTCGAATTTGAAATTAATCTGGAAAGCGACGAAAACATGATCTTTAGGGGTGCCGCCTCGGCGAACCATCGGGTTGTGGTGAAACTCTTTGAGTTGTGGGCCCCTAAAATGTCTTTCTCGCCTGAAGGACAAAAGGTGGTGAACGAAAACTTTATCAGACCCTCCAAGTGGAAATATTTGAAAGAAACTTTGCACACAAGCTCCGCCAGGTCGGCTAGTTCGGAGTGGTCAATAACCGCGGGGGTTAAAAACGCAAAACATGTATTCGTGTTCTTCCAAAAATCCGCTGCGGACGCAACAACAATAGATCCTTACATATTCCATACCTTTAACCTTGATGGTGGGCCGAAGTTGAGCACGTGCCGCCTGCTTTACGGTGGAACCTTTTACCCCGAAAATGAGTATGACGGGGCGGACCAAGCTAGGATACGCCGAGATCTTGTTGAATATAGCTACAAGAAAAACGACTACAACACAGGAACTCAACTGAACGTGGCCAACTACGAAACTCTTTATCCCCTCATTTACTTCGATCTCCGGGCCACAAAGGAAAGCTTGACTGGGCATTACAAAAAGTTGGAATTCCACTATCGATTGGACAAAGACGCCGCCGCAGATTACAAAATACGTGCCGTGGTCTTGAGTGAAGAAGAGACCGTTTTGGATGTGATTTGAGGTGAGTTGGTTGTGGTTTGAACTTCCTTGCGGGAAATTTCTTCTTTGATATAAGATGCCAACTGTGTATCACCCGTTTAAAGTCGCTTTGTCTGAGGACCAAAGGCGCAGTCTCGCGAAGGCGGTGGAGGAAAGGGTGGCTGTGACTCTGTGTGTCAAGCCGGGACAAATTGGAAATGGTGACAGCCTTCCGTTAATCACCACACAAATAAACCACCTGAAAAAGGCCTCCAGCGCCGGCCGCGGTGCAGATATCACATTCAGTAAGGCACAAATTGGACAAACAAAATAGCTGATCGGTGGCAACCTTTTTTCTGTTGCTCGGGCTTTCGCCCCTGCTGCTGGGAAAACTTTGGGGATGGCAGGTCTCAGCTTCAGTGTGGAGAAACTTTTGAAAAAGGTTTTCGGTGGCAAAGTTGGCCTCCAGGAGGTGGAACTGTACAAACTTGTGCAAATGATGCACCACTCGCAGAATCTGGCTCTTGAAAAGTATCTTGTTGGTCAGGGTATGGTGCATGGTGAGTGGTGGCAGCGCGACTCAACATGGGGGCATTCTTGGAATGTTGGCATTCATCGGCATTCCTTTGGCAATAAGTCTTGTAAAGAAGATGTTGGGGCGTGGGATGTAGGTGGGCCAGCGGTCAAGAAGGTCTGCACCCCCTCGTCTTTCTTCACCACCTTCGGGAAGTGGCATGCAAATGCGCCCTCCTCCTGTCTTCGGAAGGTGGGAAGATTGGGAACGCCCGTGGTATGGGGGGAGGGGGGGGGGGAATGAAATTCAAGGATGTGCCTCTTTCCAACATTGACCTGCTGAATTGGTGTGAATATTTTGGCATCCCACTCAAGGGTGTCTTCTCGCGCAATAAAACCAAACCCCTGCACCATTCCCCCTGCATTATCGACCTGGATGATCTCGGAAGTTTGGGCACACATTGGGTTTGCTGCTGGCGGACTCCTGCTTCAAGGCAGGAGGAGGTTGAATGTTTCGATTCTTTTGGTCTGCCTCCCCCAGACGAGTGGGAACAGGAGATGCGAAAGGTGGGCCACAAAACCATTCGTCGGAATGACAACCAAATCCAGTGGATTGGAAGTGTGCGGTTGGGGTATTACTGCCTGCTTTTTCTTAACGAACGCAACAAAGGCACAAGTTACAAAGACATTCTGAAAATGTTTTCTGACAATGTTCATCACAATGAGCAGGTTGAAAAAAATTATTTCGTGAATATACCTTGACTCATGGTGAATTGGTATTGTGTGCGAGACAAACGTAAAAACATGAACGTGTCTGGATCTGAAAGGGTTGTCACAACTAAAAGTGGGCGAAAATGGGGAAGGCCAAGTGTGCGGTTTGTGGGATAACAAAACCTCGCTTTCTTTCAAAAAGGGGATCGGGAAACTGACGGGGCCCTCTCGTGCAGAGGCCTCTTATCTTGATGGGCGAGGGGTTCCTTTGCCCTTTCCTTTCGTCGATTTTGAGAAATTGTGGAGCGTTGTTTCCGACCCCAAACTTTTCAAAGGTTCCAAAGTTTCTGCAAAAGGGGGGAGGGCAATGGTCGCCGAATATAAACGCCAATATGCAGACTACAAGCGGCAGGGTGGCACCCGCAGCTATGGCTCCTGGATAAAATGGAAGGATTATGGGAGGAGTATTGGGAGCCTGTTTTATCCCCGGTTTGTTTCGAAGGGTGTGCTGGTTCCCAAGTTTGCAGCTGACACAAAGTTTTTGAAAGCTTTCGGAAAAGCCATCCCCCAACACGTGGTTTCGCGGATGTTTAAAAAAAACCCTGCGCAACTACTATGGGTCTGGTGTTGATGTCCATGCGTTAGTTGGAAAACTGCCGGCTCCTTCATCATCAGCTAAGCTTTGACCCTAAAACAGGTGAAATCTTGGATATATTACAGAAACCAAACGGCCCAACAGATGCTATTGCGATGCAACATGATATGGATTACAGCAGTTGTGAACACCGGGCAAAAAAATATGGTGAAGACGAAAAAAAACGCAAACATATCGCTGACAGAAAAATGGTGAAAGCTTTGGATAATATTCCATGGAAAAAAAGACAATGGGGACATGTTTTGCCAAGAAATGCAATCAACATGAAAGAGAAGTTGGGCCTTGGGGTTTAACACCCTCAATTTTTGATTGAAACTTCTATTTTCAACTGAATCTTTAATATAGTTTAATAAATATCTTATTTCCCAAACATCCAACAAAAATTTCCAATCCCAGCTTCAAATACAATTCAGTAAATGTGCTATCCAAAGAAGAAAAAAATATATCCAATTCATCAATCATCTCTTTCAAA
>JAEMWC010000075.1:755000-920000 GCA_016490735.1 Pachyseris speciosa
AAAAAAATAATCTTTACCACAGGGGTCCTTGGAAATTTCCATGTACCATGTAACAGTCAGACTAATCAAAAAAATAATATTTACCACAAGGGTCCAAGAAAATTTCCATGTACCCTGTAACAGTCAGTCAAAGGGTTAAACTCGGACAGGCAAGCCATTGAAAGTGTTTGGTAAGTGCAAACTCTGTGATTGAAAATAGGATCAATTCGTAAATTATAAGAGGCCGCAACTGGTCAACGACATAGTAAAACCTGAAAGAACTAAAGCATCGCATAACTGAGAGTCCACCTCGAGCTGAACAGTGTAATCCATCGCGGCCACAGCCCGCAGTCGTGTCGTAAGGTCTTTGAATCGGTACGTACAATGTAGTTCAGCTGACTTGAATATTTTGAACACGAGATTAAGCTTATTGTAAAAGTACACATCGAGTTAATTTCGGCGGCCCGTCTTAATTATCCTGATTACTCTAGATTTATGGAGTGAACCAGTCAAGACTGGGTTTACCTAAAAGGTAGAATCCGGAATAGGGAATCCGGAATAGGGAATCCGGAATCCGGAATCCGGAATAGGGAATCCGGAATCCGGAATCCGGAATACAAAATGCGAAATACGGAATTTGAAGAAGTTTGGCAGAAAGTTTTGACCAAGGTTTAAGTTTCAATGTTTTGTTATTCATTTTAGCTTGATCTTTATGAAACAAGAGCTATTGTTTGCTTATCATTTTTAACGCTTCATGACCAAAAAGAACAGAAAAACCACTTTGCATATTTTGACTTAATTGTGCATTGGAACGCTTACACCTAACAGAAAATAAATATATGCCTAAGAAATATTTTCTTCCCAATAGCAGCAAGGGCTGCACTGCATTGGCCTGTTCATTTCTTAAGGGAAAACATGTAGGAGTATAAAATGATCCTGCATATGGTCTTTCTTAATAGTTGTCTCTCCCTCTCTCTGCATGGACTCAACTGGAAGGAACAAACCAAGTCCCAGACTAAGACTTCACTCCTGTCACCTACCTCCTCCTGTAATACATGTATCATCTTCTTCGGTTCTTTTGACCCTCTTATTTAATTTCAGAGATTATTTATTTTAGCCTTTGTGCTCGTGATGTTTTTAAAAATTAGTTTTTCCATGTTCCGGAAATGACCCCAGTTATCAAACTAAATCTTGATACTGAATACAGTGGCGAATGTTATTAAATCATGCATCAGGGTGCACGTTTTGTGTTGCAAAAGTAATTGGATTCCAGATTCAGGATTCCATGTTTTAGGTAAAGTGGTCAAGAATAGCTACATGTTATTTGCTTATGTTCACTGACTAAATCTAATTTTTGTTTAAGACATCATGGAGCATGAAGTTACAGTATGAGGGACATTGTTGACAACCTTATCTGCAGACAGCAAAGGAAGAAGCTAAGCCCACTGTGTTTGTCTTTTTTCAAGCCATTTTGTCCCAGTTCATGTAGATTTTAAAATTCAAAAGTATAGACTGTAGATCTCTAGATCAGTTTTCCCTTGAATACATAAGTTTGTCAACCTTACTTTTTACATTTCATTACAAATTTATTCCAAATTTGTGTTTCAGACAACTACGTAATACACTGTAGTTTGTGGAATGGCATGTGGCATGACGTCCCTGCTAGCGGAGACCTCTTTTCCTTGTATTCAACTTGTAGAAAAAAAGAGACCTCTGCCATGGGTTCAAACGGTCTGTGTTGAGTATGTGTTGGGGTTTCTTAACGACCGAACCATGGCAGAGCTCTCTTTTCTCCCACACACTGAATTCAAGGAAAAGAGGCCTCTGCTAGCAGGGAATGGCATAACTTGCAGAATGGCATAATTATGCAGAATGTAATAACCACAAGCTAGTAACCGAGTGCAGTCACAACAAAATATTCAAAACAAATTGGTCAGGATTTGACCAACATATGTTTCAGTGTTGAGCACTGCTGTGATTGCTCTCCACGGGGCTTGCTTTGTAATAATAATAATAATAATAATAATAATAATAATAATAATAATAATAAGCCGCCTTTAAATTCTCAGGTCAAACACCTTAATTTATTAACTTATTAATTAGTCTCCTTTCTTAGTATAAATAGTTTCATTACCTTAAATTACTCTTGTTAATATCGCACCTTGTTTACTATTTATTGCTCATTTTAATTTTATTCCTCACTGTACAACTGACGATGGGTGATTTTTCATCCGAAACACGTCTTCATTAAAAAATGAACTTTAAAAACAGCGTGTGCTTTATCAAGGCCATATCTTACTTCGTGTTGCTACGAAGCCTTAATAATAATAATAATAATAATAATAATAATAATAGGAATAATTATAACTGTTATTATTATATAATAATAATAATAACAATAATTATTATTATTATAATCATCACTTTATGTAAGTCTCAAATCTAGTTAGCCGAGCACAGATGCTCAACTAATTGGAGAGAATGAATCAAATTAACTCTAAATAAATCAAATCAAATGACATTTGACACATATTTTACAGTCGAACCCTTGAGGTGATTGAATTTCTCTTGAGTTTGTTTTTATAGGATAAGTGACAGTTCAGGAATTATATTTTAGTCATTTTTCAATCTTCGATCAGGCGACAACGTGAGCACTGAGTTCAATTATTCATCTAATAACAACAAAGCAGCGTGACAGATGTGAAACTCTTGTAAAGCTCTGAAAACCATAATTAATAAGCTCTACGAGCTAGGCTCCATTCCTAAATCTCTTACAGTCAACCCCGGAAAAAGAACATTTTGTTTAATCCATTTCAAAACGGCCAAATAGATATTATATAGTTTGACCTACACCATGAAATTGACAAGATGGCAAAATTGAAATGCTCGCAGCCAAACGATTCATTCTTGAACACCTTGACAAACTGGTGCTGCAAATATCATTCACGAAGAAATTAGCTTCCTCAAGAGTTTATAAGTGTAACTGTAGTGTTTATACCAAATCAATTCTGGTGGAGAGTAGTGCTTGAAATGTTTCTCCTCATGGTGGGCGGACAGATAAAACTCAAGAGAAATTTAATCACCTCAAGGGTTCATTTGTGAAATAGTTATGTCAAAGCAAGCCCAGTAGAGAGCAGTGCTCAGCACTGAAATATTTCTTTGTTAAATCCTGACCAATTTGTTTTCAACATTTTGTTGTGCCTAGATTTGGCAACAAGCTTGCGATTTTTCACTGTGTTAGGTTGTAGAATAATAAATTGAAGGGTGTACCCGCAAAAGGAGCATATATCGCCTAAACTCATCCTACTTTGGCATACAGACTGGTTATGGTGTCAGAAATGAAGTTCTGCACTTATTTTGTGATTTATAGGCCTGGATTCAACAGATTAGTGTATGACTTTTGTCTGTAACTGGACCAACTCAATCATGCATCAGATCCTTTTGTTTCTGTTTCTTCAATTTTGGGTAAAAGTCATAAGCTAATCCTTCAGATCCTAGCTTTCTAATCGCAAAATAAGTATAGAACTTCATTTCTGACACCATTTCTAGTCTATATGCCAAAGCAGAGTGACTTTAGAGGTATTTGGATTTTATGGCAAAAAAGCGATATACGCCCCTTTTGCAGAACATCCTTCAATTAACCCTTTTTAGTTGAATTAATTTCTTCGGGTCATTCTGTATATTGCAGTCTGCATAATTACGCAATTCTGCAAGTCATGCCACATACCATTCAGCAAACTCATTCCACCTTTTACCCTCACCACCTGATATTGTGTTTGTAAAAATTTGGAAAAACAAATATCATTTCAATGATTTGAAGTGATTTGAAGTGATTTGAGTGATTAGAAGTGTAGTTTGCTTATTGTAAATCAGATTGTTGGACAGCCTGAAATATCATCCTTTGCTTCAATCACTCAAAGACAAAATTTTTTTCTTAGGGCCTTTTCATATGAGGTTTTCCAGCCAGGCTAGGCGGGCTGGACCACTTTACCAGGCTGGCTCAGCTCATGTCTTATTCCTTCATAAAAGTTTGGTTGTGTTTATATGAGAAGGTGGGCTGCAAGATTATAAGCCTTGTACATGGAAATTACCATGGATTTATCAGTGGCGTGGTAAAATTATAGACCTTAATTAGTGTTTGTCCACCCTTGTACGTGGAAATTTACATGGACTTACTAGTGGCATTATAAAACTGCGAAATAGATTATAAGTAGTTTTGGTCCAGCCTTGTACATGGAAATTTCCATGCACTTATCAGTGGTGTGGTAAAATTATATAAGATTATAAGGAGTTTTGATCTAACCTTGTACATGGAAATTTCCATTAATTTACCATTGGCATGTTAAAATGATGTTATAATTAGTTTTCAAGCCAGGCATAACTTGTTCATGGAAATTTCCATGGACTTACCAGTGGCATTATAAAATCTCAAGATTATAAGTAGTTTTGATCCAGCCTTGTGCATGGAAAGTTCCATGGATTTATAAGTGGAATGGTAAAATTATAGATTACAATTGGTGTTTGTCCAGCCTTGGAATGGAAATTTCCATGGACGTACCAGTGGCATTATAAAGCTGCAAGATTATAAGTAGTTCTGGTCCAGCCTTCTACATGGAAATTTCTATGGACGTACTAGTGGCGTGGATAAGAGTTCACAGAAGATTTGTTGTAAAGCTACATTTGTTGTGTGTGTGAGTTATTTAACTATGAAATGGTAAGCATCCACACAATTGCATTATTTCTGCCTTATGTGTGAACTTTGTTGGTCAATATTACAAAGCGTATAGCAAATATTTGCCAGCAAATTTAGAAGTAGCAAAGAATTGTTTCTTAGACTGCTATTTTTGCCAAATTTTCTGTACTTCAGAAAATCTGTAGTTAAAAAATTACGTGTTCTGTGGCTTAAAACAGTGTCCCAATGTATATTTTAGAAAAGGCACCTTGATTCTCGGGACAATCTTCAACTGCCTGTTAAACAGGATATGAAAAGGGGTATTTATATTAATGTTATCATTAAGAAAAACTTGAGTTCCGCTTTGCTTGATCATGAATGAAATGAGGGAAACTGCTACATCCATGTGCATATTTCTACACTTCAAAAGAGTTAAAAGCCAGCCACTATAGCAGCTGTACAGTCACAGCCTGATGTACGTAGAATGAGTATAAAAGGGGTGATTCCACTCTTTGCAATGGGTTTGTGAAGAAAAGCTCTGCATATCATCTTATCCACTTTTACAAAGTCAACATGTGGAGAAACAGTGGACACGAAGGGAAGGAGTTAATTTGTAGTGCACTCTTACCCTGCCAGTCAAAGCACAGGCAGACAATCCGAACTTCGTGACGTCACGCACGCTATTCTCTCTATTTTGAAATTGCTGTTCTCGGCTTGATTGAAGTGATCGGGAGAAGTGTTTTTTTTCCATTATATCAGTCTTTTACAAAAAGTGATATATATGCATATCTGCTACAAAATAATATGTAATGGCAGGAGATCTTAGCAAGCTCTACCGAACTTTTCAAAGAAGATCCCCGTACTTAACTTGATTTTGAACATAAACTTTTGCACATTTTTTTAAAGGAATTATAAGATTTAATTATTTTTAAGTCATTTGGTAACTTATTCCAAATCTGTGCTCCCCTAAATTTTAATAAAAATTTCCCATAATTCGTCCTTGTATAATCAATGTGTATGTTGAAGGCTGACCTGGTATCATGATTATGTATATTTTCATTTAATTTAAAGTAATTTTTGTAATAGGTAGGCAGATTTTCATTAAAGTATGAATACATAAAGAGTAATACGAGGTACATATTTAGCTCATATATATCAAGAATTTTAAGTGATAGGAATAGTGGCTTACATTCCTCTCTATATTTTGCAAACATCATGATTATTACTATCTTTTTTTGAATCATAAATATTGACTGAAACCTGGCTGGATAAGTGCTTGTCCAAATGATATTACAACACGTTAAATGCGGGTACACTATAGTGTTGTAAATCGTATGTAAAGTTTTTAGCGATAAATAATACCTCGCTTTAGCCATTATTTCTGTCATTTTTGATATTTTTGTTGCAACTTGGTCAATGTGATATTTCTACGTGAGCTCATCATCTATATATACGCCCAAAAATTTTGTATATTTGACTTTCTCAATTTGCTGACCATTAATTTTCACTGAAATAGTAGTATGATTTATTTTTTCCTTTTTGATTTAAAAATTATAAAATATGTTTTCTTAATATTTAAAGAGAGTTTATTAGCGGAAAGCCAAGATGCAATGTTTATTAATTCCTGGTTCATGGTTTCCCGCAGTCTCTACATTTTTATGACTGAAAAACAAATTTGTGTCATCGGCAAAGACGATAACTGATAAAATCTCTGAACATCCTGGAATATCATTCATGTAAATAAGAAAAAGAAGAGGTCCCAGGACAGACCCCTGAGGCACTCCACATTTGATCGTCAAGCTTTCCGATTTTCTGCTTTGTATTTAACAATTTGCTTTCAGTTTTTTAAGTAATTTTGAACCACTCAAGCGCAATTCCCCTAATTCCATAATGCTCAAGTTTCTGAAGTAATATCTTATTGTTAACTGTGTCAAATTTTTTTTTAACAATTTTTATTTGCTTTACATGACACAATATTTAACAATACTACATATATAGATTACTTACAGTAATTACATTACAATGATTACAATTACCTACAAACTTACACACACACACACACACACACACACACACACACACACACACACACACACACACAAGCGTGCATACAAACTAGAAATAAGACAGTATTGCTTACGTGTTGTTTACCCGAAAGTACCATATCGCGTATATTAATTACTACAGGCATCGCTACAAAGGGAAAACTAACTGCTAGAATGTGCTTACGCGAGACTTAAGCTATTAATATATTTTCTTCATTTAAGAATATGACTAGGCTCTTTGTTGTTCAATTTAGCAATCTGTGATTCTAATTGATAGACGTAGGTTAACTTGGTACAGAACACCCTCAAGGATGGTCGAACAGTATTTCTACGACAGTCATAAATATATTGTTTCGCTGTAATTAATAACTGATTGAGTATTAAAAAGTCATCTTCCCTATCCCAAATTCCAAAAAGCTTATCCGTTTGAGAGAGTTCTTCTAAGATTATACCCATATTTTTACACCAACAAATAAACTCCAGCCAGAAACTCTGGGTAAAAGAACATGAAATAAATAAATGCTCAAGGGACTCGCTCTCTGCATGACAGAATGAACATAAAGGTGAGGCTATTAAACCAATTTTATGAAGAAGTATCTGTTTAGAATTTTATACTGGAATTCCCTTGATTTTGTGTCAAGTACCACTTTAAAAGGTAAATTATATATTTCTTGCCAATCTAGGTATACACTAGAGTAATGTTCAGTGAATTTTGACTGCGCAGTTGGGGTGGTTTCATACTTAGATCGTATTACACCATAAATGTTTTTAGAAATCAGTTTATCAAGCCGCACTTGTTTGTTCTTTAACCAAAGCTTGATGAAATCGTTGAGGACAAAAGCGTTTCCACCTTTGTTTCCACAGGACCTCAAAGAATTCTGCCATTGCACCGGTAACGCATCGAGAATTTGCCTCAAATAAAAAACTTCCATAGGAGTGAAGCCCAACCTATATGGATTTCCCTTGACAATAAAATCATTATGATCACTTATGAGATCTTCAAGCGTGATTATTCCCTTTTCGAAAAGAGCATGGTGAAAAATTGACTTTCCATCAATGCAGATGTGTTTGTTGTTCCAAACAATTATGTTGGCTCTAGTGTTGTTATCCAAAATTTCAATATTTCCGGCCCCGGCTACAGAATACTCGGAGAGAAATTGAAAACATTCCTCGTAAAATTTTGGTAGTTTAATTGAAAGTTTTTTAATATCATATCCACACCCTAAAAGTAATTTCCCTCCTACAGGTTTTAAATAATGCAAGAGGATTGTTTTCCAACTGTTTGGTTGAGCGTCAGCAAGTTTTTTACAACACATGATTCGCTGTGTTTTAATGATTGATTCCAAGTGTGGTGCTCTTAGTCCACCATTTTCCACATCACTTATAAGGGTTGAGCGTTTAACTTTATCTTTTCCTTTCCAAATAAAATTAAAAATAATTTTATTTGCTTCTTTAATTATGTCTTTATGTATACATACTAAACCAGCTCTATACATAAAGATTGGTATAACAAATGTCTTAACAATTTGAATTCGTCCGATAATTGTTAGATTTCTCCAATTCCAAAGATGCAACTTTTCACGAATGGATTTCAGAATATCTTCAAAATTCAGCTTTTTCCAAAGGATTTGATTATACGTGAAATGAACTCCTAAAATTTTAACAGCCTTCTTAATGGAAATATTTCTAACGGAGGATACTGCAGGAGCTACTTTTGGATCTTGTTTTCCCAAGAACATTGCCTCCGTCTTTTCATAATTAATTTGAAGACCAGAACATAAAGTAAAACTTTCCACAGTGGCAAACAAAGCATTAAGCGAAGTGTAGTTTTTAAGAAAGACTGTCAAATCATCTGCAAAAATCTCTAATTTTATCTCTTCTTTGTCCACCAAAATTCCTTGAATCTCTTTGTTACAGCGTATGTCAATAGCTAAAATTTCTAGACAAATTATGAATAAATATGGCGATAGTGGATCGCCTTGACGAACACCTTTAAGAACTTGAAAGGGGGTTGTTGTGTAACCGTTATTCATAACGGCACTAGATATGTTATTATAAAATGTTTTTACCCAATGGATCAGAGATGGGCCAAAGTTAAAAGCAGAAAGCGCCTTGAACATAAATCTGCGACTGACTGAGTCAAATGCCTTCTGGAAATCTATAGCCACTAATAGTCCGTTAATTCCTTTCCTTTGCGTGTACTCTAAAATGTCATCTATAGTTCTCACTGCATCAAGAATGGTTCTACCTTTCACATAGGCATTTTGATTGAAGTGTATTATGTCAGGTAGCACCTTCTGAATTCTTGTGGCAATAGCTTTCGATATTCGAATAAGATTAGATTTAGTTAAACATCTTATAATAAAATAAATAAGCGTCAACATTTATTAACGAAATAGGTCACCAATTACCCATTTTTCGCTTATCTTTCCCTTTCTTTTCAATTAGTGTAATAACAGCTTGCTTTTGAGTGTTTGACAATTCGCCGACCTCATATGAGTAGTTAAGACAGTCAACCAATAAATTGCCTAAGGAGTTCCAGAACATTTTATAAAATTCAACAGTGAGGCCATCATTTCCGGGTGATTTGTTATTTTCGAATGAATTCAGGCAATCAAAGCATTTCTTCACTGATAACCTTCCTTCGCAAAGACCACTCATATCGGGGGAGAGTTTAGGTATCTCTGGTCTGTGAAGTAATGGGTGATATTCGTCTAGCGATTCTTCATTTGCCGCGTACAAATCGGAGTAAAACGTTTCAATCTCTTTCATATTTTTTTTGGGTTTGTAGTGACCGTACCATCACTCGCGAACATTTTTCGAATACAGCTCTTTTTGCCTCTATGAGATTCTAACCCCAAAAAATACTTGTTGCTTTTCTCCCCTTTTTCGTGCCAAGTAGCTCTGGAGCGGATTATTGCTCCTCTGGCTATATAATCAAAATGCGAATCAAATGCCTGTGTCAAATGCCTTGGCAAGGTCTAACAAAACGTCAGTTGTGTATTCTTTATTGTCTATTGCCTGTGATATCTTAGTAAGAAGTTCTATAGTCGCTAAAATTTGTTGAACGTGGAATGCGAAAACCATATTGACTTTGAAATATTATGTTGTTCTTATCCAGATATTTTGATAATCTTTTGTACATAATTTTCTCTAGGATCTTACTGAAGCACGGAAGAACAGATATTTGTCTATAGTATGAAAATTCAGTTTTGCTGTTTGCCTTAAATACTGGGGTGACAAATGCTATTTTTAAGTCATTAGGAATAATTCCAGTGATAAGGGACTGAGTTATGTATGTATCCCAGTGGCTTAACGATATATTTAGAGATGTTTTTAACCAGTTTGGGTGATATTTCATCATGACCACAAGACTTAGCTTATTAACATTTAATTTACCAATTTTAATTTCTACTTCTCTTTCTGTTACAGCATCCAAGAAGATCGATTTAACATATCTCTCTCCCAAAAATGCTGTGAAATAAACATCATTGTTAGGGATTTTGTCAGCTAGCTTAGGTCCAACATTAATGAAATATTCATTAAATTTATTGCTTATTTCAAGTGGATCAGCTATAATAATAAATCTATTTATATAGCGCCTATATCACTAGCTGTTCTAGGCGCTTTACAACACTGACCGGGGGACTTTGCCAGACTGCTTATAACGCAGTTTACAATTAATGAAGTTGAGTATAAGTGCCCCCGTAATATCAATATCAAATTAAGACAGACACTAGGGTTGGTCACTGCCAGAGTTTTGTTACGTCCCTAGTGGTTCTTTTACGTCCCACAGAATCAGAGAATTATGAAGAGTTGTGAGACGGGGCATACGGTTTATCGTCCTTATCCGAGAAGACTATCAAAAGTGATCTATCAAAGTGATCTGGTAATATCAAAGTGATCAAGGTGATCTGGTAATTCTTCTTTACTGGTGCGCTTGTTTATGATTTCCTTTATTAGTTTCCTAGAGTATCTCAAGTTACCATGACTTTTATTGAACTCTTTATTGTAATAATACATTTTTTGCGGCATTCTTAATTTTATTAAACTTGTTCCTGTACATCTTATACATTGACTCATTTCTTTCATTTGGATTGTTGATAGCGGAGCTCCGACGGCCCGAAGGGCCGTCAAGCGGAGCCCCATACCTATAGAAACCCGTCAACTGCTTTTCTCATGGTAAAAATGGCTAGCGGTATTGCTCGTGGGCGCGTACGCACGACGACGACGACGACGACGACGGAGTCGCCCAATAATTAATAATATCCTAATAATAATCATAATAATCCAACATGGCGGCCATACTCCACCTGGCCCAGCTGACCAGCTACTTTACAGCGTACATCTTTGATACTGGACATCCATCTTATAGCCAATTGACACCTGTCAAAACAAGGTATCCGCTGACCAGTGTCACGTGACCATATCGCGGGCTCAAGTTAAGACCTCATCGAGGTCAGCTGTTTTTTTGAAGTTGACCGCTGACCAGGTACTTGGTTTCGATTGGATCGCAGGCTCAAGCCAAGTGTGGGACACCCAAACCAAATCGAGGCCGTTAAAATTTTTCGCGCGCTTTCTGCGGCTGGTAATTTCACATTCAGTTGGTTTCTTTATTTTGAGCAAAACAACTTCATCTTCGATCGAAGTTTGTCTTTCGCGTAAAAAGCATAAAGATCAAGAACTTGTCAAAAGATACTCCGGAAGGTGAATTTTCAAGTGATGAAAGGAAGGACGGAAGATTTTTCTCAGGAAAAGCTTCAAAGATTGTGCGGTTGAAAACAGTATAATTCAACGCTTCAAGGGCTTTCACTTCACCGCGGCATCTTGCATCTCACCAAGAAAAGTCACTTAACAGTTCACCGGTATTAATGGGAGGAATGAGTAGCTCAAACTCTGTGGAAGAAGCTCTTTCTTTGGACAAACCGTTTGCTATTTTTGCGGATGCTTGTTTTTACTTTACTGAAGCTTACGCATTTTCAAGTGGTAGAAACCTCTACAACACAGGACAGTGAGGTAAAATAAATAAATAGAAGCTTAACATTTGGTTTAATCGTTGTTACTTTTGTTCAGGAATGAAACTTGTATTTTTCTCTAGAATGGATATAAATAACAATCATCTGGACTCGTTTTGGACGCAAAGAAGTAGTTGAATTGTTTGTTTGTTTTGTTACGTTGTTTTCTTTGCAAGCGAACGAGTGTTTTTACTCGGCTTGGCTGACTGTTTTTCGACCTTGGTTCCTCACAGTAGCGTTAAGAAACTTTTGCCCTTATCTTATCAACACGTAATCGCAATGAGTCCTCGTAAAATTAAGCATTAAAGGGGGAGACTCGAGCTCGAGTAAAAATAAAAAATCCGATCAAATGCATGTGCATGTGCACTTCTCAAAATCTGACATTAAGTTGTCAAAATGCTGCCAAAACAGTCAAAACCCAGCGCGCTTCACTTCGTCAAGTCTTTAAGAGATCTTCGTCGAAAGCAGCCTGTAAACAACAATTAAGTTTCGCCGTCTTTAAACATGTCGTTTGTTTGAACCGGTAAGAATCAGCGTTTGGATGTTAAAAACAGCGAAATGGGTTGACTGGCTGGCTGGTTTTGATAAATTTTAAAGTGGACGGGTCTGCGAGAGAAATGCTCGTTTGGTTTGGCAAGCGCTTTCTTCGTTATCTGGATGATCTTTTGCCACTGAGAATCATTAATTGAAGAAGGTTCTTCGGAAGACATGGGAAGTAACAGTAAAACCATCAAAGCACTTAAGTGTTTTGTGTAAGCCAAGGAAAGATTTTGTGGGAAATGGCTCTATTATTCAGCTCTGTCGCATTCCGAGTGATTGCTGTCTCAGTGATTCCTGTTGACTGCTCTAAACGATCAGGTACGGACCTCTTTTTTTGTCTTTTCTACGGACATTTATGTCAAATCTGCTAAGGAAATTTTCTAGCTTAATACAAGATTTCTGCACCTTCTCCAAGAATCTTCGAAGAAATATTATTCATATTGTGCTTTGTTTTCTTGAAATAAGTCTTATGTTTGTTGTTATATTGTTTCTGAACCGCGGTCAATTCCTGTTGACTGCTGTAAACGAAGAGTTTGTACCCTTTATTTTTTTTTCTAGGGGCATTTATGTCAAAATAAATACCGATTTTCCTAGCTTTATCGTTACAAGCTATTTTAATTACTAGCTAGTCTTGTTTAATTTCTCCACCTTCTCCTTCTTCGAGCAAACACTCGCCGGCATCGTACTTTGTTCGCTTGCAGTGTTTTTGTTTTGTTTTGTTTTGTTTTTTGATCCGCTTTGAATCCCTTTACGCTTTCATCTCAAAGTAGTTAGACTCAAGAATGTCCGTCGTTTTTTTTTTTTCTTTTTTGCAAACGTTTACTATCGAAAACTCTTCGTTTTCCCTGCTGCTGCTCAATTGTTTTGGACACAAATTAAACTGGCCCAAATAAACTCTTGCGAAGTTGCTCGGTGAGAGTGTGCAGCTCCGATTCTAGGCTTGGCATGGCTAAATATATATATGGCCTTCAGCTTTTCTTTTTTTAATCGCTACATAACAGACTGGAATGGTGTTCCATCGAACATCATGCATGCACCTTCTTTAAGCAGTTTTAAGTCCTATCTATTACATTATTGGTGTCAATTTTAAATCAGATGTAGCTTGTGAGTGACAAGTATGTAATTTAATTAGGTTTGCTTTGGATTACTTCATGATTTTTAGTCTCAATCTCAAATCAGGGGTGACTTGTAAGAGACAAGTATTTGATTTAATTTGATTAGGTTAGCTTTGGGCCACGTTTAAATTTCACCTCTTAGTTTTTAGAATGTGTAATATTAGATAATATTCTTTGTATGGGAATTTAGTTTCTCCCAATTATTCTCCAGTCATGCACTTTTTTGTTTTGTATCAACTTAGTTGTATTCACATGACAAAGTATTATTAAACTTAAAACTTAAAATTAAACTCAAAGTAAGCTCTTTCTCATCAATGTACACATCCTTTGGACTTCCTCCTCCTGCATACAGTCTTTCAATTAATTTTATTAGTAGCTGGTCACACCAATCTTGTGGGATGTTTGGATGACATTTGGCATTAATGTTTAATGGAATCTCTGATGTTTGATGAAGTATGTTAAGATCAAGTTAAGATGGCTAACGGATTTCCAGCACTTTTGCTTTGATGAATCACCTTGATAGTGGTATCAACCAAATGCCCAATATATTATTATCAAGTTGTTTGGTCTTGCACTTAACTGGCCAGAAGCTAAGAGCAGCTGCATTTCTTTTTGAAAACACTGTAGGTGCATTGAGTGATGAGCTTAATGTTAGCAAGCAGTTTTTTTTTTTGTGATAGTAACGTCAAGAAGTAATTGATCAAAATAAATATCTTGGTCTTAATTCATGGCATCTAAATATTTTTATTGATTTCCATGTATCTTTCTTTCATAATTTTTGTGAGGCATACATATATCCAGAGGATACACAATTTCCGATTTCTGACTGTCTCATGGGAGGCTGTGGATAATTGAAATTGCATTCATTATGAAGTGATGATCTGAATCACTATATATCTGATGTGATACTGATTCCAAGGAGCAATCACCAGGCTTCTCCACCAATTTCTAGTGGCTCTAAACCATACCTAAGTAGCTAAGTATGTAACTAAGTTGCCTACAGTTGAACGGGGAAACAGACCTGTCCTTAGGTATTGCTCTAAGATGTTAAGAAATGTTTTGTTTTAAAAATTTATAGATGAAAACTAGCTTTGCAGGTTCTTTTTTACACAAGGTATTAAAGATTATTTTTAAAAAAACCTACCTCAATATTTTTATTTTGCTTTTTTAACATCTCCAAACTCAGTTTGGAAAGGAATTTTTATTACCTTACTCAATAGAACGCTTGTTTTTAGGAGGGGTGGGGGTCCAAATTCGTAAAAGGGGATTCATATCTGCTAGCAGTTCTGGACTAGGGGGTCCAAATCTGATCCACAAGCAGATCGATCTGGACTGGAGGGTGCAAATCCACGTGGGGTCCAAATCCACTGTGCCACTGGCTCAGATCACCTTTCCATACTATTTTCTACAGCATTGGGTCTGTAGCTTGAGTGAGGTCAGATGGGTGATATGACAAGCAGACTATATGTAAATGCCAGTAGAAAAAGAATGCTTTTGGAGCTCCGCTTTTAGGCTTGGCTAAATATATATATTAAACTTTTATATAGCTTAGTTTTATTTTTCCTTGATTTTTTACACCTCTTAGTCCCAAATGTAGTTATAATGTAAGCCTGATGAATGAAGATCACTTATGCATTGCAACGCATCTCGTTTTACTGCAGTTACAAGGACAGACCTGGCAAACTTGACCTGAAGGACAGGCTGCACAAAAGGGATCCACTGGTCGGCAAACAATTGAGTGTGTACATCCATCACAGCTAGATTTGGGGTCTAAAATTGGAGAAATTAAACAACAGCTGCGTGAGTATTTGTGCTCATCTAGATATTATATATACTAACGCATCAACACATACATTGTTACATCATATATACTAGAGCATCAACGGTTTTCTCCGAACTGATTTCGTTTGAAAGCCATTGCTGAATCCATTTTTCCAACATGCGATCATGATCATCATCTTTATTTAAAAACACGGTAAATGCACCAGACATTAACAATTTGATATAAAAGCTACAACTAAAGACGGTATAACCTTTTCAAAGTATCTTAACCCAACGAGAACCCAGGGTAGGGGTTCCTCTTGTCCGTCTGAGGGTTAAGGAAATTAAAGCATTCACGCAACAATCTTCGGATCTTTTTACTGAAATGGGAAAGAAATCTCGAAACTTTAAATTGTCAGTAACAGCAATGCTTATTTTGCCGTTTGATGTGGGAGTTAATTTCAACTGCTGGCTATATCATATATTAATATACCTGCGTCAATTTCAAGTTCACGTCTGGTTAGTTTGTTCTCATGACTCTTTCCTAAGTGGTATTCTGTTTGAACTGTTTTTTGATACGTTTATCGCTGTTTCAAGCGTTCATATGAAATCAAATTCACTCACTGCTTTGTAAAAAGGAACTGAAAATTGATCCATTCATGAAGAGGCACGCGCGCTGTCTTAGCATTTTAATCAGTGTGAGTTCGATCCACCAACATTAAATGGAATATTTGCAGGGGAATAAGATAGTTATGTTTTTCCCCCAGTCTTTTCTTGTCAGGGTTAGTCTTAATGTTTTGTAAGCGAATAAGGCATTTCAGGTTTGCGTGCCAGGAAAGGGCAGGGGGCTACGTATTGCAATTAATTGAATCCCCTGTCTAGTGTAGTGATTTAGTGTTTGCGGTATAGCTAGCACGTGGTCATTCGTGCAGCGTTACACTTGGGGATCGAGCATCCTCCTGCTCCCGTTACCCTGTCCGCTTTTGGTCCTGGTTTAGTATCTACTTTGGCGTTTTGTGCGTCCCTCACCTTTACTGTGCATTTTATGTTTCAGATTTTAAGATCTATTTAATTGATTCCAAGGTAATAAATTATTCATTAAATCGGCTCCAAGTCAGTCTTGTATGTGTGTTTTGTCATTGCCCAGTAAACGAACGCGGGAATTGCAGCCTGCTGTTAAATAAGGTCAATATAGCCAGGAGGAAATTTCAAAAAGTAAGAAACGAGTGAGTAAGACTTCCATTACATTAGCTGGCTAACAAGGTCTGCTGAAACTATTCACGGACTTATTACTTCTTTTTTAGGTGCTCAAATGCAAAATATGCCTGATTCTCAGATAGTCTGATCTAGATAATATAAAGAGACAGTGACTGGACTATCTAATAATCAGGCTATAATAACAAGAAGACCTGTGGCTTAAAACATGTGTCCTAATGTATTAGATGTATATTTTAGAAAAGGCGCCTTGATTCTCGGGCCAATTTTCAACTGCCTGCTAATCAGAATATGAAAAGGGGTATCATATTAATGTTATCATTAACAAAAACCCGAGTTGCAATTTGCTGGATCATGAATGAAATGAGGGATGCTGCTACAATCCACTCTTTACAATAGTTTTGTGAAGAAAAGCTCTGCATATCATCCGATCCACTCTTACAGAGTAAACATGTGAAGAAACAGTGGACACGAAGGGAGGGAGTTGATTTGTAGCGCTTCATTGCCATGCCAGTCAAAGTAAGTCCCGATCCCTATTGGCTGGACCTTATTACGTCATCGCAAAATTGTATTTAATATGGCGGCCAAAGTATAGGATCGAGGAAGGCATCGGAGAGTTCTTCGTGGACGGCTGGAATTCGAAGGTTGATTCGATGGGAGGAAATGAGAGGTCTTTTCGACTATGGGGAACAAAAGAAGATGCTTCTAAGCTATTTGAAAAACATTGTTTCCCGTGCGAGTAGAAGGGTTTAACGAAACTGTGGCAGATATGTATCTTAAAGGAATACTGTCAGTTGTGGCTCCAAAAGCATCAGTAGCAGAAGGGGAAACAGATGCAACTTTTGGAACTCGTCTCCTACTGTCCCAGGAAATCGGAAGAGAAATGACCTTAATAGTTTTAAGTTACAGACAATATCTCGGGATTCTTTCATCCTAACACGTCTTAGTATTATGCGTAAAATCGTGACCAGTATATATCTTGACATCCTAATTTTTACAGCATCGTATAGGTAACTGTACACTTTTACTCGGAGAGCAGCAACTTTGTGCAATTTTTAATTGATGAAGAGTTGAGAATAAGTTTTATCTTCTGGACCGTACCTGAAGTCTATTACGAAAACGGACATTTTCATTGCATTGCGCAATCTTTATCCCGCATCACGTGAGCCTGCGTCTCCAAAATTTCTCCTTATGAAGTGGGTACTTTTTGGAACACAATTCGTTGTACTCCCTGCATAAAGCTTCTAAGGTCTTTCTTAAGCTGTTAGAGAGGGAGAGAGAGTGGGTGTCTGCGAGCCACCTGGACACTTTGAGACACAAATAACATTCTTATCTGCTTGCTTAAGCTCCTGCTTTTTTATTCTTTTGTATCGACTTGTTACATTGTTGTTATTGGTAGCTACTTTCACTCAGTTTTGCGTGCCAAAAAAATCCGTTAGTGTGATTCAATGTATCGCAGCGCATCTCGTTTTACTGCAGTTACAAGGACAGACCTGGAAAACTTGACCAGAGGGACAGGCTGAACACGAGGGATCCACTGATTGGCAAACAGTTGGGTGTTCACAGTCATCACAGCTTTGGGGGTCTAAAATTTGAAGGAATTAAACAACAGCTGTGTGATATTATATCTAGATATTATATATACTAAAGCATCAACACAGACACTGTTACATCAAATATGCTAAAGAATCAACGGCTCTCTTCGAACTGATTTTTGTTTGAAAGCCATTGCTGAATCCATTGTTCCAACATGGGATCATTCCATCTTACCTATGATCGCATTGAGCTGAGGAAAAAGAGTAAAAGCAAATAAATTACTTGTATTAAAGAAAACAAGTCCAAATATAATCAATTTATTTTCCCCTAGGTTTATATAAGGGCCTAATAGCAGTGAAAATAAATAAAGACAGTGCCGAGTAAGCGTCTCGCCTCTATCCTGTAAATGAATTTGAATTGAAGTTGTTTCTACAGTCTAAGATCCTTCGTACGCAGACACAATTTTAAGGAAGTTGGTTCAGAGCCTACTTATTAAATCTCTCTCAACCTGAAGTTGTAACCGCTAAAGTATAACGTAAATTTGTATTTTGTATGGTCGCCTGGCCGCAAGAAAGTATAGTTAAAATCAATAAAACACGACGCCCCATGAAATTTGAAGCTCATTGTACCTCCCTGCTTGTGTCCTTTTCCAAAGTGTGCCCAAAGTATCTTTCCCCATCATTTTAATATACAGATTTAGCCAAGCCTAAAGGCGGAGCTCCACGATTATAATTTTTTTTGTACTGGTACTGAACATCTTAAGGCGGAGCTCCACGTAGTCTCAAAAATTTTAGCCAGGAGAACTTTGTGCGTGATATGCAAATTGTGCCTTTCCACATCATTGACGTGTTTGATGAACTTGATGATAAGGTTTACGCATTTGAACAATTGTTTCTAGATGTTATAAATAGGCGCGCCCCCATTAAACAAACAATGGTGCGAGGCAATCAGGTGCCATACATGACGGAACAATGGAGGAAAGCGATTAGACACCGCAATAAACTGTGGAAAATATTCACGCGCAATCGTACGGATGCAAATTACGAGGCGTACAAAACTCAACGTAACACCTGCACCTCTCTCAGGCGAAAAGCGATAAAACAGCACTTTGTAAAGAAATCAACAGAGCCTGATAACCCACGCGAGTTCTGGTCTACCTTCCGCCCTTTTTTGCATACTTAAAGTAGACAAGCCAATGGTATCATCTTAAAAGAAGAAGACAGGATTATTACGGACAAAAAGGAAATTGCCGAATTGTTCAATGAACATTTTGTTCACATCGCTGATAATGTACCTCTGAGAGAAGAAGAGGATTATGGCGAGGATTTTGTTAATCATCCGAGTATCAAAGCAATCTTTGAAAACAGGGGCGCAGACGAACTCGCTTGCTTCAGTTTTCATCGCACAAGTAAACCTCAGGTTGAAACCTTACTGAAAGAGATCAATGTGCACAAGTCGCCTGGTCACGATATGATCCCACCACGGCTGGTGAAAGACGCGGCAGTTGTTATTGCCGGGCCTCTTACAAGCATTTTTAACTATTCCATTGAAAATTCCTGCTATCCTGCAAATTGGAAGATGGGCACGGTGACTCCCTTGTTCAAAAAGGACGACGAGCTTTGTAAGGTCAACTATAGGCCCGTAACTGTGCTCCCCGCTCTGAACAACATTTTCGAAAGGCTTCTGGCAGGGCAGATGTATGAATTTTATCTTGAAATACTTCCAGACTTCATTAGCGCTTACAGGAAGTTTCATAGTTGTGAGACCTCACTGTTGAGGTTGACGGAAGACTGGAGGATGATGCGTGACAGAGGGGAGCTCGTTGCGGTGGTCTCTATGGATCTCTCCAAAGCGTTTGACGTTATTCAGTATCCACTCCTCCTTTCCAAGCTCAAGGCCTACGGTATGGATGACAAAAGTTGCGCTCTACTCAGGCACTATCTCTCTGGCAGATCTCAGAGAGTCAAGATTGGGGACACCTGCTCCGCCTGGAAAAGTGTCGGACGTGGGGTCCCGCAAGGGAGTGTGTTAGGTCCAATGCTATTTAACTTTTTTATCAACGATCTCTTCTTCCACGTCAAGACGGCCAAGCTGAACGCTTATGCTGATGATCATCAGGTATATTATTCCCACGTCGATCCAGCGACTCTAGACGCATGCGTATCTCATTATGTCAAGGTGGCCAATCACTGGTACCATGAAAATGGAATGTTAGTTAACGAGAGCAAGCACCAGGGTCTAGTCCTTGGTGATACGGACTATAGTTTTTCCTTCCCAGTAAAGGACACATTAGAGATTTTTGGAATGGAAATAGATAATAAGCTGGACTTTTCTAGTCACATATCCAATTTATGCAAAAGGATCAATAATCAATTTAATGTTATGCTGCGCTTTCGAAAACTTATACCCAGGGACATCCTATTTAAGCTTTACAAAGCGTACATTTTACCGTATTTTGACTATTGTTCTTCAGTTTGGCATTTTTTGGGACGCGAAATACGGATAAGCTAGAGGCGCTAAACAAGAAAATACTTAGACTTATACTTGGGGATTACTTGTCTCCGTATGATAGCCTTGTCACTAGGGTCAATACTAATTCCTTATGCAATAAGCGCGTTCAGAAACTCCTTATATTATTATATAAGAGCCTATTTTTCACTCATTTTCCGGCTTATATGAAAGATATGTTTTCACTTCGGTCCTCTTCTTATAATCTTCGCGGTGATAACATACTGTCACTTAGAAAACCTAGAACAACTAGTTATGGCCTTAATTCGTTTTCTTACTTCTCACCTAAGCTATGGAATACACTGCCTAACTCTATCCGTACAAGTGCATTTACTGATTTTAAGAGGGAAATCCAGGGCCGTATCTTTGTGTAATCGCTTTCGCTTATTTTCACTTTTGCTGTTTAAATTTCTAATGATATATAATATATACTTGTAAATACTGTGTATTTTAGTTGTTTTGTATAGATATATATACTTTCTTTTTATGTTTTCTCGAAGATATTAGCTCTTGCAAGCTACACTGAAATTCGAGAGAAAATAAAGTTTATGTATGTATGTATGTATGTATGTATGTATGTATGTATGTATGTATGTATGTATGTATGTATGTATGTATGTATCTACGCATGGCTTTCCTTGCGCCAATATTTTATGTTTAGAGCGGTCAACAGGAATTGACCGCAGTGCATAAACCTCAAAACATTAAAACATTACAAGAAAACAATATAAGACGCGTTTGTTTGTACGAATACAAAGTTAAACAAACAAAAAACGATCAAACATTTTATCCAACGTTGTGTTGGACAAGTATGTTTGGCTGTTTAGCCACATCTCTCAACATTGCTTTTAAATGGCTTTCCATGTTTGAACGGATCTAGATCACTGAAAGAAATGTTTGATCATTCAGCCACCCCAACCAACAAAGCATGCAACCAAATGAACCAAATAACGTCGAACGTTCAGGGATAATACGCAAAAAAATCGTTCTGTGGACTCACTCTGTCTGGTGTTTGGTTAAATATTGTTTGTGCGTTTAGCCGCCCAACGTTATGTTTGACAAACAAGATGCTGGATGAAAATGTTTGATCGTTTAACCGGAGTTTTTATCCTTTTATACAAGGAGTCATTGCGATGACGTGTAAATAAGATAAGGGCAAAAATTTATTAACGCTGTTGAGGTACAGACGTCGAAAAACAGTCAGCCAAGCGGAAGTAAGAGCACTCGTTCGCGATCTTTTGCAAGCAAAGCAGCAAAACAAACAAACAATTCAACTACTTCTTTGCATCCAAAACGAGTAGAGATTCTGATT
This sequence comes from Pachyseris speciosa, assembly GCA_016490735.1. NCBI lineage: Eukaryota > Metazoa > Cnidaria > Anthozoa > Scleractinia > Pachyseridae > Pachyseris > Pachyseris speciosa. The sequence goes on from JAEMWC010000075.1 coordinate 776,699, forward strand.
ATTTACGTCCAGTCGAAAGAAAAATACAAGTTTCATTTCTGATCCAAGAAAAGCAACGGCGATTAAACCAACTGTTAAGCTTCAATTTATTTAATTAACCTGTGATGTAGAGGTTCTTGATAATACGTATATATTAATGTGATCAAGTAAGCTGAAGCCACTCAAAAGGCACTAAGGCCACAAGGTAGCGGGCATTACCCTTAAATCTACCAAAGCAAAGATTGAGAGTAGTATAGTGTTTGGGGGTACGAAATCATTTTATCTCGTTTTCCCCAAACTACTACTGACTTCTGATCTCGTATTCTGGAAATGGAATATATAGTTGTTCAATCTGATGAAATATATAGTTATTTAATTTGATGGAAATATAGTTATTTAATTTGATGGAATATATAGTTATTTAATTTGATGGAATATATAGTTATTTAATTTGATGGAATCTATAGTTGCTCAATCTGATGGAACCAAGGTCAGCACACTTCATAAAATGCGTGACATTCTCGGAAAAATCACCAAGCGTGACATTCTCGGAAAACAGGGAATGAGTCATCGCCTATAGCTGCAGAAAAAAAATAGCAAAACTGGTGGCCACCAGAACCTCTCATGAGGGACTTAATTTGGAATTTGAATCACCACCCGTCCCTCATGAGAGGTTTTTTTGTTTTGTTTTTTTGAATTCCCACCTCCACACCACCAGAGCACTATCATTTATGTCTTTCCCACCTCCACTCCGCTCTGGCCCTATCAGACCCTCTTGGGGCCAATTATTTGTTTATTTGTTTTTTTCACCCTCCGGCTTGAGATTGAACCGGCACTTCTGAGAAGCCGAAGCTTCACTATAGCTCTACCCAACAATCCGACACCATCTAAGGGTGATTATTTATTTTTCATTTTTTATTTTTCATTTTTTATTTTTCATTTTTTTTATTTTCAACCCATGGAATAACGGCGGGGGTTTTTCATTATTCCATGGGTGGCTTGTATACATTTCGCTAACGAAAGGCCCCCGCTTTTTCCAATCGTTAGTATACTCTGCATACAAGCCACTCTTTATCTGTGTGAAACAACCCTTATATTTTCGTTTGTATTTTCATTTTTATGCTTGTGGTACATAAATGAAATTTACAAAGATAAAAAATAATACGCATGTGTAAAAAGCGAAAAAATCTGACGTAGTTTGATGACTCATTCGAAAGGGAAACCCCCCAAAGAGGGCAGTATTTTAAAACTCACAAAAATCATATGGCGTGACGTCAACAGCTAGATTTTAAAATGTCCATAAGCAAAGCTTGTCACGCCATTATCATGAATATACGCTTGTCGTCAAAGCAGCTGAGTGATACTTTATTTATCTCATAACTTCCAAGTTGATGGTTCTGACTTCTAATTGTTTTCATTCTATGATGCATCTGTTTATTATCAAATAGTGTCTCTTTATAATTTTCATGTCTGATGTTATTCTTAATAATATTCTTACTAATACCTTTTGCTGTCTTCCCTCCTTTCTGATCATCTTTAATATAGCTATACATCTTCGATCGTAAACCGATGAATTCGCAAACGGGTACTCCTGCTGCCTCATCTTTGAATTGCCAATAACTTTTTTATTGGTCTTATCGGAGAATGGCGAGCTTTCAGGATATTCACTGTTGTCAAATTTATTTTTATCCTTCCAGAAATTTCTATAGATGTCATGGGTTCCAATTTCATATGTCAGTGAGTCTGTGTCTGTGAATAATAATTTTGCTTCATCTCCATATTTCTCTTTGATGTAGTTGTAATGGAAATCGTACATCAGTGTCTTGCTAAGGTCTAGAATACACATACCCACATATGCAGGCCTGTTCAGGGTGAGTGTTTCTTTTATCTTATGAACAGCTACTAGATTTTGATCGAAGATTTTACTGCTAACATATGTCGGTTTACTGGCTAATTTCAATAGCTTCTCCTCATCAGTCACCAATCTGACGTCTACTCGCTTTCTTAGGTTTTCCATCGTTTTGCCAAATACACTGTTATTCATCAGCTTGAAAAAGTCTTTCTCAAAAGCATTTTTAGCATTCTTACGTTTTTCAGTATTGAAATCAATATATTGCCTAAGCCACGCGGACTGATTGAATTCTAACACTCGATGGATTTTAGTTATTTTCAAACCGAGATCAGTATATAATTGGAGGTTCCTGTAATGGAGCACGTATTTTTCTTTGTTGCTTAATGTTGGTATCAGTTTATGTACCAGACCAGTTGATATTTTATATTTCTTCGCTATGTTTTTACAATAATCTGATAGCATGTCCCCAGTCACTTTAATCCTTTCCGGCCCAGTGGGTAGTCATTATGTAGATCATGTAACTCTTGGGGGTATCTGAGGTCAACTTCAAGTATCAAACCATTTGCACTATCTTCTTTATAGACAGACAGGTCTAAATTATTGATCTGTTTTTGTGTCAACCATTTGAAACCACCGGTTGGTAAATATTGACTCATAGCCCAACCATAAAATTATTAGCATCAAGATACATGATATACTTCGAGGGCGCCTTCTCGTCATACTCTTTCATGTATTTATTATTTGCTTTACCGTAACGGTTGGCTATATAGCTGATTCCTCCACGCATACCCTTTTCAATGAACTGGAACATATCAATGTCTGTCATCAATTCTAATTTTATGTCAGTCATTTTTAGCATGGCGTCCCAAGATAAACCGGGAGATGTGAAATAGTGACACGGGTCCAGTTTATAGTACTCAAGGCATGTTTTTCTGAAGTTTTCAAATACATCAGCCAGTAGGAGTACATCTGTTTTAAGGTACAGGTCATGATAATCACCCATGTTTTTCAAAGAGAATGTTTCCCACACTGTCTGAGCATGTGTATAGTCTTCATCTGATATATGCTCATCACTCAGTATGCTATAGAATTCATTTTTTGATGGAAGCTTCTGATTGAATTGATCGAAACTGTCCATGTAGTCGTAAGGATAAACACCTTTCTGTGCCATCAGATTAAGATCCTTTCCCTTAAACTCTTGTGAGGTGTATTTTAAGGCTTCTCTAGGTAGATTGCCTACAAGTTTTTCCAAACTGGAGCTCATGAACTGGAAACTATCAATGAAGGTCAAGTGGTTACCAAGCATGAAAGCCATATACTTCTCCATGTTATTTGGGATAGCATTGATATTCATTTGACAGTTTTCACCTTTCTTGTTTTTGTAAGTGTGCTTCTTAACAATAGCTCCAATCTCCTGCATAATAAAATGACTATCATAGCCTCTTAGATTGTGAAATATGACTGGTATTTTTATTTCTTCTGGGTTCACTCTGAGTTTCAGATTACAATCTTGGTGAGCAGAACCTCTGTATTTACCAGTGATATGACAATGATCTCGGACTCGGATATCTTTGTTCAGTGTATTTCTTATCACAGATGTGACAAACTTTGGCTTTTCGGAATTTCTCTTCATCATCTTTAGTCATTTTCAATGGTTTGTTAAAATTTTTTTTCACAACATTCTTGCAATATTTGACCTCCTCAAGCATAGCTTCCATAAATTTGTACACAGCCTTTTCACCCCTGTATATTGCTGCTGGTTTGCTGTATTTATCGTCATAGCAACAAACAACTTTATAGCCGTAGCCACAGTCAGTATGCTTCTGATAGGCTTAGTATATGATTTATCACTGTTGGGTTGACAACCATGTATTTTCTCAGTGATGGCCTCAAAGTCAGCATATATAACAAATGGTACCGCTGTTGTTTATGAAAGTTGTTGAATTTCAGTATGTTGTTATCTTTGTTTGGCATTTTTATTGCCTGTGTGCCATTTACTTGCATGCAGTTGTCCTTGTGATTATTCAACACCCTTTCAGAGCTGAAGCATTGAAGACAGTGCATACAAAAATGTTTTCTTTCTTTGTGCTTTGTTTGATTGTACATAAACTTATTGAAATCTTTGATCAGCACATAATGCTTGTTTTCATTTTCAGTTATTAGAAGCAGATTCAAGCAGTCTGTATATTTCTCTTTTGAAACAAAAATTGGATATGGCTGTCTATTCTCATAACCAAAAACATTGATGTTGATCTCATTTTGTTTTTCAATCTTGTTGTAATGCTTGGTTGCAACTGGGAATTCAATCCCTGTATAATCCAATTTGGGAATTCAATCCCTGTATAATCCAATTTTCAATGTATTTTTGTCAACTTTTTTTAATCCTCTGTGGGTATTTCTTGTGGGTTCAGGTGTCTGATGTGACACCATCGGAAGCATTCATTATCCTCATTTTTCAAGTTAATTAAACCCTTTGCACTGTTTCTGAGTTCATTCGGTAGTTTAATGTATGAGGAGCCCTTCATTGGCGCATATTTCACAACATTAAGATAATGACTATCAACTGAATCAACAGTCCAACCTGAACCTTCAGATACCCAAACTGCAATCTTATTCATTATTTGGTCTTTTGACAACTGTAGTGATTCAGTTACTTCCAGATTATTCACAATTGTTTGAGCTACACTGTTGAAATATGCGGTTTTGTATTCTATTTCTCCGTCAGTCATTTTTGCAATTTACCTTTAAGCGTTTCAACGAATTTCAGTCTTCATTTCATTCAACAATTTTTATAATATTATATGCAACAGCCTTTCTTGTGTTTTGCAGTTGCGCAAGCGGGTCTTTGTTTATTTTTATACCGATTTCAAAAGATTTTGTGAAGCCCTTCAGAGCTTTCTCTGTTTGCTCTATCTTAGTCCTGGGTACAGGAGTTGGTTTTTGAACCACCTTTTGGTTCTTTGTACTGGCACAGGTCTGTCTCTGAACTCTATTGGCGGAGGAATTTTGTTGTTCATAATCTTGAACCATCTGCTTGACACTCTTACGAGGTTTGTCCTGAATTCCATTGGTGGAGGAATTATATTGTTATGAGGTTTGGTATCATCTACCACTATTATTTTTGGTTTCTTCTGCTGCTTCAACAGCAAATTGATGAGTTGATTTTTGCTTAATTTTTTTAGATCACTCTTGTTCATATTACTACTAGTTTCGATAATTTTTTCCATCTAATATTATAACTATATATTTTTTTGTTTAAGCCAGTTTCAATGTGCGTTTAAGTAGGGTTGAGAATTCAATTGATCCAATTACTGGATCCTTTTGAATTGTAATTATTGAAGAATATTTTTTTGATGTTTTTTTGTTTTAATATATGACAAGATTTTCCTGCCATTGTGTAGTTACGTCCTGTCTTACATATGTTACAGTACCATTCTTTATTTAGCATATAGGTAGTCTTGTGTTTTTTCTTTCCTCATCACTGAGAACTCTAGGCCTTCCCGACCTCTCTTGACATTTTGATTCTCCATATATATCTATATATTTTATTTTTAAATCAATTTAATTTTCTTTTAAATCTTTCCTTCTTGATAAGTATAATTTGCTTTCTTCTAAGTGTTTAGTTATTTCATGAATCAAGTCTTCGAAACAATTGCTCATGATGTACTTACACTTATTTTTCTCATACATTTGCTTCATACTTTTTTGTTTATCTGACACTTGATACACACCAGTTGGACTTTTGAATTCAAGACATAGAGCATTGTATTTTCTAGTGGGATTCAACAGCATTAAATCACACTGACCAGCCATATATCCTTTGTTATAACTTCTGATTCTCATATTTGAGCTTATTTGATTTTCACCTAGACCGACACCATTAAAGCATCTTCATATTTTTTTTCTGATGAATGATACAATCTTGCAGTGCAGATCATTTTCACTTTCAATCATCAGCATGTTATTACTTCTATCATTGAACTGTTTGTAATATCCCTGTTTTCCTGATTGATGGTAATACTTTCGATGTAACCCAATGTTTGAATTTTACTGCTTCCTGTTTTTTAGAGGACAGTATTAGTGAATAAAGTCCAGATTCATTTATAAAAAAACATTTGAAAGTTTTTTCGGGGGTCTCAGCACGAGGGACCATTTTTGTCCCCCGTGAATCAGTGGCCTCAGCACGAGGGACCATTTTTGTCCCTCGTGAATTTATGCTGATTTTGTGGTCTCTTAAGATTTTATCATCCGATACAACATAATCTCTGATTGCTCTTTGTGGATTTTTATAGTCAAGAATTTTAGCAATGTCTCTTCCTCTGAACCATATTTTATTTTTATCATCAGATAGCAATCTATTGATACATCTAATTCTTTATTATCGTAGGAATATTTTTGCATTTGTATATTATATTATATTAATTTATTTTTTAATTCATTTTCGACCTGTGTTTAAATATAGTCAGGAATAATAATATTCTTGGCTACATAATAGCAAATAACAGATATACTGTAGGGTCTACTCACATATATGTTAGATAATTTTCTCTTTATAATATGTCTTTTAAATCCTTGAACGGGATCCAACTGTTAAATTCGTCACTGTAACCCTTCCACTTCACTAAAGCTTGTTTCTTCTTGTAATCTCTGCGAATGACTTTATCAATACGGAATACATCCTGTCTGGCTTTCAATAATTCAGCTTCATAAAAACTCCCTTGTATTTCTTCATCGTTGAGATCTTTTAGTTTGTAAGTGACTGGATTAGTGTATTGGATCTTATCAACTGTAAATACTTCTTCAGTCCAATTTGGTGTATAGCCCTTGTCGAACACATTCCGTTTATACTTGGATATTCGGACCTTGTCACCTATTTTAAATTTCGGTTTCTGTTTTAATGTTTTCATATCACCATACAAATTGAAGTAAACAGTTCCTTCATTCCTCTTATCAGATGCTTCAACGGGTGTCATCTTTGTGCTTGAATGTTTGGTATTATTATACTGTTTCACTAATTTTGGTAACATGTCTAAATACTGTGTATTACCTTGAACAGTGAACTGCTTCCACATTTTGGATTTAATTGTCCTATTCCATCTTTCAACTACTGATGATTTCTCTTCATTCTCAGTTGAGTACATCTGTACACTATGTTTCTCTAGCAAGTCCTTCAAGTGTTTGTTGTAAAACTCTTTTCCCTTGTCGACCCATAAATACTGTGGTTTTCTACCTTCCTTGAATATTGATTTGAATGCTTCAGTGACAGATTCACCTTTCTTATCCTTCAATGGGACAATCCAACCATATTTGCTGAAGACATCAATAACCATAAGAAGATATCGATAACCTTTATTCCATTTACTGAACTGTTGCATTTCAACTAGATCACTTGCCCATATTTCATCAATTTTATTTACAATCACACGCCGCCGAGTGAAATTTCGTTTTATGGGTGCATGTAATTCATCAGCTAGTTTTTCTTGCCAGTTTTCTTCACTCGACGGCTTTTTCCGTTTTTTGAAACACCGAGACCAAGTTTCTGTTTTTTGTCGATTAAGAATCTAGCTGTTTGACCCCATTTTGGCATCTCACCATATGGTATTTGATCTAGTGACTCGACCATTGTTCTATCACAATCACCTTTATTTTTTCCCATATCATAACAAATATCATGGTAAGCTGCTATTTCATCCACTTTATTGTAAGGTTGTACATTCCATTTCAAGACCTCGCCAGTATTTGGATCATATTCCAACTGCTCATGCAATGGATTGTATGGTCCCATATATTTATATTTACTTGGTGTCCAACCACTTTTCGGTTTAGGAAGCTTGCCAATAACCTTATGAATGTCAATAGCACCGCCATAATCTAATCCTTTGATATCTGTTTTGTAACGAATATTTGGTCTCACTTTTGTTGAGAGTTGTTTCAAAGCTTCTGACCCAACCTTTGTGATTGCAGGCTTTGCGAGGGAAAGTCCTTTGTCAATTAATTTCTTTTGCAGCTTTGGATTTCTCATTGCTTCAGAAGCATAATATCTTACCCATTTCAACACCCTTCTTCGCTAAATAAGGGACTCCATGTTCTAAAAATCCTGTTAGCGCCATATCTGCGGCTGAATCTAGTATGCCCGCCCCTTCAGACGGGCTATTCAGTTTCCCCGATTTCTGACAAATTTAGTCTTTGTGATTCCACATTCAGCACAAGTACATTTCATCACAGTTCGACCATTTTTTGTCTTTTGATATCTTTCACTTCCTGGTACACACTCAGTCTGCTTCTTCTGTTTCACACAATATGATTTTACCATTATACCATTAAGTTAGATATTTTTGAAGTAGTCTATGATGAATCTGTGATTGACTCTTGTGTCTGTTGGATCAAATTCAGCATTATGTATTGTATTAAGAATGGATCTGCCTTTTTGTCTCTCAAGAAGATAGTACAAACACCAATATCCACATAATACTGATTCCCTTTCTTGTATCTCATCACCAGAGTATTCAAGTTGTTTACCGCTTGCAGCCATGTATTTTGTACTTCTGTTGGCATCATTAAACCGAAAGAGTCGAAGTATTCACAGTATTTATCATTTTTGAAATTCCTATAACAAACCCAGTGAGTACCAGGTCCAATTTTGGAATCAAGATTGACTATCCCACATTCATTCTTTTTTATTTGTCTCGGCATATTGTCTCTTGAAAATACTCCTCTAAAATGTTTTATTCCAAGTTGTTTAACCCAATTGATTAAATCAAAGTTGGATAAGGGTTTATTTACAAAATGGTTCCTAGTATGGGGATTGAATTGAATGGACTGTTTTTGCCCAGTAGAAGTCCTTTTCCTTTGGTTTTTCTTTTTTTTTTCATTCCCATGCCTATTGGGTTATCCCATGTACCAAAAACAGGAGGGGATTGCCATGGAATCATAGCATGTTTCCCACCTTTCTTTCTGGGTACAATGTCATCTGGAACATGAACAGGTATTGACCGTCTTGGACGGCTGCTTTCAACATGCAAACCTTTTCCAGTTAATTTTCTGATTGCTTCTATAGCCAAAGGAATTCCAATGCTGGCGAGTATTGTTCCAATACCCTTTCCAGTCTGCGCTTTTGTTGGTTTTATAACAACGTCTCCACCATACTGCATTTTTTGGATAACATCAGCCATCTGTCTCGTATTCAATAAATTTCCTACATTCAATAATTGGGATAAATTGGCATTAGGAATAAGAAATCCTCCTTTTTGTTTCTTTCCAAATAGTTTATCAATGCCGAGACTTGCTAATGAAGAAAGAGCACCTGTAGCCAATGCTGGAGCCGCTTTAGCTACTGCTTTACCTGCATAAGGCAATAGTCTTGTTCCAAGTGAAAAAAGACTGGACCAAAGAGAACCTCCTTCTTGGACTGATTTTCTGATCTGTGCTTTGGATATCTTTACATCAGCACCTGTTCCATTTCTCTGTGATTTGGCTAATTTTTTTATCTGTGTTTTTGTCAACATCATTTGATCACCTCCAGTGAGATCTCCATGTGCGAGTCTCAATGTTACCGGTGAATTTGTTTGTATAGCTTTTGCAAGCCTTTGCTTCTGACTGTTTGAAAGTCTTACTCCATGAGGATGATAAGTAGTCATATAATATATGTTTATACTAAATTGTATTTAATACAAACAATCATTTAATTTAATTTATTTAATTTATTTATTTAATTTATTTAATTATTTATTTTTATTTAATTATTTCCATTTACATTGATCTCAGAATTAATTTTCCATCAGTCTTTCTCATCTCAATATCCTGCTCATAGAGGACCAGTGCATACACACTGTAATCAGCATTTGTTGCAGCACTCAAAGTGTATTTGAAAGTCAGTTTTGTCATTCCATCTTTAATATCCTGTTTCTGTTTTGTCAGATCGAAATAAACAAAAGGGAATATTGTACCGAAATTGCCCCTGTTGAGAAGGGTACTTTCACTAAAATCGTTTACAGCTTGAACATATTTCAAAACATCTCTAAATACTCTTGTTGGTTCTGTTGATGGTTTATAACGAAGCTCTGGATAATCATTTCCGTTGCTAACTTCAAGATAACAATCAGTCAAAGTTCGGTTATTTGCAACTGAGAATGTGTTGTATAAGAATTTATTGGCTGTCTGAGATGCATCACTTGCATCATTGATGATGAATACAAAGACATGCCTGGGTTTGTTTATTCCTGTGGAAATACGGAAATTGGCTGTCTGCTGTCTTGTTGAATTGCCTCTCTCAATCAGTTCTCTCATGTAAGTCCACTTTCTGTTGTCAAGATACTTGCTCATGTATAAGGACTTTCCCGCAGAATTAAAAACAATGCGAGGAACTATTAGCTGGAATTTAGTTAGTACCACACGGCAATCATCAGCAGCTTGCCAAATCAAATTGGCATCACTCTCAAGTGTCAATTTCACCTCTACTTTTGAGTTAGGCATGAGTTCATCCCAAAAGCTCTTAAAAAAACCGTATCTGTTCAATGCTATCTCTGCATTTACTTTACCGGCTGCACCATTCAACAGTGCTTTGCGAGCTGCGAAACCTTTGTTATAAGTAGCCTCAGCCGCTCTATCATCAGCATTCCTATTTGTGTCAAGATAGAAGAACTCATTGGTTCCCTGACTTACAGCATAACCCTGTGAATACTCAAGCAATGACTTAATATTTGTGGCTTGGTTGGCATCTCTGCACTCATAAACATCAAGACCATTCATTTTTACATTAATTGTGTTAATAAGAGCGTGAACTGAATTAACAATACCATTTTGATCTGCAGCAGCTATGTGGCCTCCATCTGCAAGCTTCTTTACAATGAAATCGACATTAAAACGGGAATTATACCAATCAAATGGTGTAGTCTCTCCACTGTTATCAACAACGAATCGGTAGCCTGTTTTACTCTGATGAGCATTGTTTGCTACTACAGTATTAAGTGCTGTCTCTAGTTCGAACACTACATCTTCATATCTTTCGATATATTTTGAGTCACGATAGTTTGACATATATTATTGTGTTAGATAAAAGTTATTTTATTTTACGTGGTCGACCTCTCTTTCTTTTGATTAAACCACCAGTCTGGCTCACACTCTCAGTTCCACTTTTTCTCTTTTTCAAAAGTTCTATGATTTTGTCGCCAGCTTTTTTGCCAGCATGTTCACCAATTGTTGTTGCTGCTTTTTTTCCAGCTGTTTTGATCATATCAGTCACAATGCCTTCACCATGTTGTTCATATTTTTTAAACTCAAACCGTTTCATATACTATTAGGTTTTATAATTCCACACTTCTCAAGAACAACTCAATATACCAATCTATCCCATTTAAATCGACTGGAGCTCTAGAAGAGTCTGTGACATAAAAGCGTATTGAGCTGATATTATGTGTTGAGACTGGATTCCATGAAAGAAAACGAGGTTTGTAAGTGAAAGGTAAACTTCTAACGAGATCTGTGACAGGAATAACAGCGATTGTATTTGTGCTATTTCCATCAACAATGCTATCTGTCACCAAATCACAATTGATATAAATTTCATCTACTCCTCTTGTAATATCAGGTAGATTTGTTCCATATTCTGTGGCTGGAACTAATTTTGAATCGAAACCGATAAGTTTTCTGAAATCAAGATTCCTCAGATCCACACGATAATTTTCATTGAGTTCAATCAAAATGCGATATGTTGACAAAACGAAATACATGTTAATACCATACTTGAATTTTGATTTGTCTGTTTCAGATGGATTCAGTACATGGCTATTTTTTCTCATATACTCATGAATGTAACTATTGATATCGTCGTATGAATACATCCCGTTAACGAATGTTATTGTTTCCCAGTTTACACCTTTGTCATAGCTGTATTTCATTTGATTATTCCCAAAAATATCTCTGATATTGTACCAACTGTATGTCATATTGATGACATTCACAGCCATTTCATATTTTAAATCATTCGTTAATTTAAGAGGTGAATTGAATCTTTTTTCAAAATCATGACTCTTGCTGACACCAATTTTGTCTCTGTTTTTACTGTTGAATCGTAATGAAATTTCTGTCATATACTTTTACATTAGATATTTCATCATTATTTTATTCAACTCACCGGTTTTCAGGATTCCCAGTCTGTTCAATGTATGCAATATTTTTGTGAATTCATTTTGAACATTTTTGCTGTTGTTGCCGGCTGAAATAGATCCACCAAGCAACTGTAAACGTGAAAGCATGTCACCCAAAAATGCACCCCTTGAACCCATTCCTTTCCCTGTTTTGTATTTGTAAGAAGCTAATACATCATCAATCGTTTCTCTGTATTTCTTCAAAGTTTGTATTTCTCTTTTATGAGATTCATTTTCTTCTGGAGTGAATGATTTTTTTTTTCTTCTTCCCATATTCTGGGCTATTTCTTTAGCTTTTTTCTTTTCCTCGACAAGTTTTTGTGGGGCGACTTGAGTCAAATCGCTTGGTTTCAAAAGCCTGTTATTTTTTAATATAATTCTATCATCTCTATCGAAATAGTTATCGATCGATAATATGTTGGGTGTCTGATCCTCTTTTTCAGGTGCTTCAATTGTCAAAGGAAGTTCCGTTCCCATTGTAATTGCTCTGCGATTAGCTTCAATAACATCATCAAGTCCTTGTGTTAAAGCCTGTTGATTTTTTTTCAACTGTTCAATGACTTCATCCTGTTTTTTGTCGACACTTTCTTTCACACTCTTCTGGACATCAATAGAGGGTTTCAGTAATTCTGATGTTGTATCATAAGCATCCTGTTTTCTGTATTCATAAGTCTTGATAACATCACGAACTTCTCTAGTTTTATTTCCGGCTTCAATTCCACTTTTAAGAAGCTTTTTCATTCGTTCTATATCCATATACAATTGTGTTAGACTAATCTAAACTATTTACATATGGAAATCCCTAATTATGATATTCAGGGTTTAAAGAATTCATTCAGACAGTTGTATCCGTATATGCCAAAAGATACATTTAGAATGTTATTGGCTGGTAATTCTGGATCTGGAAAGACAACATTGTTCATGCATCTGATTATGGAACCATTGGTTTATTATGATCAGATACATCTTTATGCAAAAAATTTAGATCAAGACAAGTACAAATATCTTCGGAAAGTAATGGATGAAATAAGCAGTCACATTGGATATCCTGCCTTGGTTTGCAGTCAAGAAGAGATATTGCCAGTTGAACAAATAAAAGACACAAATTTGCAGCGATTGGTTGTTTTTGATGATTTCGTGACTGACAAGAAACAAGATCAAATCATAAGCTATTTCATTCAGGGGAGACACAAGAACTGTTCAGTCATATATCTCACACAATCATTCTATGGCTGTCCAAAATCAATCAGACTCAATTGCAGTCACTTCTGCCTTTATGATTTCCCATCCTCAAGAGAAAGGAACTTGATTGCACAGGAGCTTGGAATCGACAAGAAGAAATACATTGAAGCAACCAAAAAACCATATTCCTTCTGTTATGTTGACAAGCCGATGAAAACAATCAAGAGGAATTTTTATGGTGCTGTTTAATCTAATCTAATATTATATGGCAATCAATAATTTCCAAAATGTTGAAAAACAGGAGAATCCAAAAACAGAAAGAATCGAAAAATTAATCTAACAAGATGATATAATGGGAGTTTTTAATGCTCAAATAAATCAAGATAAAACAGAAACTGGTACTGGTGAAAGAGGCCCAGCTGGTCCAATTGGTCCCAAAGGTGAAAAAGGTGATAGAGGTCCAAAAGGTAATACAGGTGCAATTGGTCCACAAGGAGCTACTGGAGCCATTGGTCCCAAAGGTGATGGATTCAAATTAACACAAGATGGTAATTATGACATTGAAAACAAAAAAATTAGTAATGTAGCAGGCCCAACTTCTAACAAAGATGCTGTTAATATGAGATACGTCAACGATGCTGTTTTATCAATTGAAGGAACACGTGTTAATCCATTTAAATTTCTTCTTGAAGATATATCAAAAACAACTATTCTTAGAAATGCGAATAATCTGCGATTAGAAGACTATGATAAAAGCCCATACAATTTCAATAAAAAAGCCTTGTCTTTTGTTATTCCTTCTGCTGGTCTTACAACTGTTCTTCGTTTTGATTTGTCACAATTGGAAGTTTCAAAGTACACTTTAGTTGTTGAGTTTTATACTGATGGTAATCCTAACAATGCAACAGTTGATGATGATGTTTTGTCATCAAATTTAATTGAAAGAAAAGATTCGATAAAAAGAGCCTTTCCAAAAACTCATCTTGTTGATGGTTATCTCAAGAGAATATTCTTCATTGAAAAAACAAGTCATGGTTCCACATCAATGGAGTTATTGTTGATTTCACCATATTTACAAAATAATAAAAAACATCATGTCATAGTTTATGGTGTTTATGGATTTTCTAATATCATTTTATCACATATTCACGACCCATTTTTTGAATTAGAAGAAGGAAGAATTGTATTTGATCGTGAGCTTAAAATGAGTTTTCATAGAATAGTCAATGTTGCACGCCCTATACTTCCACAAGACTGTGCAAATAGAAAATACGTTGATGATGGTGTAATAGGTAAAGCGGATAAAACATATCTCAATAATAACTTTGTGAAAAAAGATGGAAGCGTTGCAATGACTTCTGATTTTAATCTTGGAGGTAACAAATTGACTAATGTAGCAGCGCCAACAGCAAACAATGATTCAGCCACAAAGGGGTATGTTGATAATAAAACAGCCGATTTCCTTAATATAAACACAGGTGGTGTAATTTTTGCACCTGTCAGCATGAATAGAAATGATCTGATTGGCATACCAGATAACCCAAGATTCGGTTATTCAGCTGTAAATAGAAACTATGTGAACAATAATTTTTTGAAACTAAATGGAAGCGTTGCGATGACTTCTGCTTTGAATCTTGGAGGTAACAAATTGACTAATGTAGCAGCACCAACTGCAAACAATGATACAGCAACGAAGGGGTATGTTGATGACCTTATTTTATCAGCATCTGGTACTCAACGCAACCCATTCGCTTTTCTGTTAAAAGACATATCCAAGTCTTCTGCAGTCAGTGGTGTGGAAAACCTTCAAATTGAGAATTTTGACAGATCACCATACCACATAAACAAGTCGTCATTGTCTTTTTTCATCAAACGAAGAGGCAACTTTACATCTAAAATTCGTTTTGATGTTTCATCATTGAGTAATGGACGGTACACATTTGTTACTGAGTTTTACTCACCATCAGATCCAAGAAGTGCTGCAATCAGTTTAACCCTTCCAACAATTAATATGCGTGACGCTGGACTGTCATTTCAAAAAGCTTTTACTAGAACTCCACACGTTGATGGTTATATTAAAATTCTTTTCCAGATAGAAAAAAGAAGTGGTGGTCAAGCGACAATACAGGTGGAACTTTCCAGCACAGCTCCTGCGTCTAACACCAAAACACATATCATTGTTTATGGGGCTTATGGCTATCATACCAATTTGTCTTACTTTCTCCATGACCCAGCTTATGAAATTGAAAACGGCCATGTTGCGTTTGGTAGTAATATTGACATGAAATTGAACAAAATCCTCAACCTGCAGGATAACCCCTCAAACCCACAAGACGCTGTAAACAAAAGTTATGTGGACCAGAGGTTGCAAACCAAACTCGATGCGATTGCACAACAAAATCTGAATATGAACAACAATTCCATTACTGATCTTGCTCCACCTGTCAACGCAGACGATGCGGCGACAAAACGTTATACTGACGAATATTTTCTCCGACGAGACGGTTCGACTGCAATGTATGGCGATTTGTCGATGGGTGGAAATAAATTGACGAATTTAGCGGATGTGGTGAATGAAACTGATGCTGTAAACTTTAGAGTTTTAAATCGAGCTTCACAAACTATTAGAGCAAACACTTTATTATTGAATGGAACAAATGCGATGGCAGCAGATATGAAACTTGGAGGGCATAAAATCATTAACTTAAAAGAAGGAACAAATAAAACCGATGCTGTAAATTTAGATCAATTAGAAAAAAGTCATATTTCATCTGCTTCTCATCCAAAGAATGCTTTCAAATATTTGATGAATGATATTGATGAAGTCAGTACTGAATATGGCTTGAAAGTCAATGGATATGTCAATTTACCTCGTTCACCACATTTGATTTCAAAAAAGGTCATTGATATAGACTTGAATAAAGAAGCTAATCATATTTACAGAGCTAGAATTGGATTTAATATGTACACAATAAAAGATGGAAAATACACTTTCATTCTTGAATGGCTATTTCCTGATTATGAAGGAATGAATCTTAGTAGTGTAACATTCAGTGCAACTGGTGGAATTACAATTCATAAAACTGTAGGGAGAAAATTTGATAACAGAAATGAAGATCATTCGAGATATTTATTATGGATTGAAAAACCATCAGCAAGTTCACCACCTGAATATTTATATTGTACGATTCATATTAATGCTAACCCAACTTATCCAAATAAGTACAAAGTTCATTGTGTTGCATATGGTATTGATTTCGAAGCAGTAGACGTTCCATCAAGTGTTTACGACTTCTCTGAACCTTTCAAAATCGTTAATGAGGAAATACAATTACAAACTGATTTAGATTTGAATGGTTTTGATGTGAAAGAAAATGAAAATTGGTTGTTTGGTGGAGACAATGGTGAATTGACAATGCTGAATAATATTAATATGAACACTTATCTGATAAAAGAGGCCAAACTTGGTGGTGATTTAAATCTGAATGGCTATAGAATTCATAATAATAGTTTGAATCTATTTCGTTCAAGCGTTACAGGTGTAATTATGGAAACAGCTTTCGATCTCGGAGGATTTGCTCTTTACAGGCCGAAATTAGGAGGTGATCTAAATTTGAATGGGAATGGAATAATCGGTCAAATACAATATTTAAATTGCTCTGTCAAAGCCAAACAAGGACATAATAAGAATGCTTTAAAGCCTGTATTGATAAATGGCTCTGATTTTTTAGTCATTCATAACAATAACTTTCATATTAAGAAAATGTATATCATACAAGGAACAAAACCCGGAATATTTTATTTCAAGACAAAAGCTGAAGGTGGTGGGCCTTTGCCATTACCAGCAACTATTTATGAACACAGACAATCTTCTTTAAGTAGAAACATCACAACGGTCAACATCAACAAATCATTATCGAGAGGCTATTTAATCATTGATTATTCACATCCTAATACAGGTGCATTTGATACAACATTCACACTTGAAGTGGTCATGAATTAATCTAAATTAATATTATAATGGGAGTTTTCAATTCTCCACAAAATCAAGATAATAAAGGTGATACTGGTGCAATTGGTCCTAAAGGTGATAAAGGTGATAGAGGTCTAATTGGTTCAAAAGGTGATAAAGGTGATGGATTTACATTAACACAAGATGGCCACTATGATCTTGGAAACAACAAGAAATTGATAAATGTTGATGAAGGAACTGATGATAATGATTGTGTCACAAAAAAACAACTTGATCTGAAGTTAGATAGAGCTACTTTTGTTATTTCCAACTCTCTTCCTGGTGTACCAGTCCTTGATGGAATTTCTATTGCTCTCATCCCAGCTCTCTCTGTTTTAACATCTGATACAAACGATAGAGTCTCAAGATGGGTTGATCCTGTCAATAATATATCTTTCACACAAACTGATAATTCCAAAAAACCTCTGCTGTTGAGAGATTCAAATAAAAAGAGATTCTTTCTGCGATTCGATGGGACTGATGACTACTTGAGAATAAATTCATTTGATGTATCCAAAGTTGCTGGACCAAATGGGAATACATGCACAGTAATTATGGTTGTTAATACAAAACAAGTGAAGAATCAATCTCAATTTCAATGGGGGCAGGCTAATATTCGATTTGGTGTTCATTTTCCTTGGGGTACTGGGACTGTTTTGGTTGATTTTGGTACTCTCTCAGGCGGAAGACTTACTGCTCTTTCTTTGTCTGATCTGACTGGTAATATTGAGGTTTGGACAATAAGAGTGAATGGACAAAATATGGAACTATTTAGAGGTATTTCATCAATGACTCCTGTTGGAACAGAAACAATCTCAGCAACACTGTCAGGAAATCCACAAAAAATGTTCGTTGGATGTCAAGTTGATAATGATGATGGTACTGCAGTCAATTTTTCTGAAATGGATCTGTACGCTTTTTCTGTTTGGCAGAAATCTCTGTCTAATGATGAATTAAAAAATATGTTCCGTTTCCTTGAAGATTATTTCGATCTTTGAATTATGTAATCAATTATTATGAAGCAGATTATAAGATTTGTACGATGGTTCATTCGGGATGCTGAACGGAAAAACCCTGGTGTTGATAAGAGGATTTTGAAATCAGCTTTGGTTTACCAGTTTCTATATCACAAACATTTCAACAAATATATTGAAGTGAGAGATATTATCCAGGAGCATATAGGCATTGGATTAATCGGTCCTGGTGAAGGCTGCTTAACACATTTTTTGGAGCATACTCTTGGTTGGATTGATACATTACAGACACATGGTATATTACACGATGCCTTCGGTAGGTTTTATGTCAAACATGCACTTGATAGAGGATATTCTTATGCTCTACCGTCTTTCTTGACGACTAAAATTAGTAAGTTATCACCTCTAAGTGGGCAATTGTCTGGTTTGTGGTACTGTGTGTTGAACAGAATCGTTATATAAGCATATTGTATGAAAGAGCGAAAAAGCATATTCAGCTGGAACCATATTTCAGGTGAATTAACAGAAGATCAGGTAAATGAATTAAAAGCCTATTACCACACATATCACAGAAAGTGTTGGGCTCATAAACAGGCTGTTAAAAGGTTCAAAAAATGGAAATTACTGGGGAATTCCTTATCCATCATCTTTGCAACTGGGGGTCTCGCCGCAAGTGTGGCAACAGGTGGTGTTAGTTTGGTAGCCATCAGTACAGCATCACTTTTGATACAAGGGTGGATGAAGCATAAAAACCTAGATTTGAAAATCCAGAATTGCACATATGCTTATCAAAGCTATCAACATCTACTCAATTCAATAAAAGACAAGTTGAGAAGTGGTGATTTTGATGCTTCAAGTATACAAATCTCAATGAAGAATATCGATGATTATGTGACTGATAATAGTCCAATTATTGATAAGTACCTACTGAAATATGATGAAAAATTCACTGCTTGATAATACTAATAATCTTATCAAATCTCAACAATAGAATCTCAACCCAATATCGATCATAAAATCCAAGCGTCTTTTTTGATCTAGTAACTATTATTTTATCAAATGGAAGATCAAGCATTATGAATATTTGCTTAAGCATAAATTTGGTGCTTATCATTCTTTTACGATTCTTATTCACCGAAGGGATGATAGTGTCTATCTCTTCGAATATTTTCAATATTTTACCCTTATCTTTTACTGAAATTTGAAATCTATTCTTGCAACATATACCATTTATCACATTTTCAATATGGTACTTCCGGTGATATACAGATTTTCGCCGTATTTTATACATATTATTATGAAAGTCAACGTACTCCTTACAATAGTCATAGCCGTGGACTGAACCACAATTTAGACAAACATTTTCACCATCATCATTAAACATTTTCTGTTTATCACAGCAAGGTGCTTTCACACTTTTAACAACTTTGACCAATAGCTGATCACAAAAAGGACATGTCAACTCCCCCATATTCTTCAATTCATTGTGGATTACTAAATTACAACTCATCTATATTATATGAGATATTATTTCTTTATGCAGCTAACACATGATAGGCGATGACTCATTCCCTGTTTTCCGAGAATGTCACGCTTGGTGATTTTTCCGAGAATGTCACGCATTTTATGAAGTGTGCTGACCTTGGTTCCATCAGATTGAGCAACTATAGATTCCATCAAATTAAATAACTATATATTCCATCAAATTAAATAACTATATATTCCATCAAATTAAATAACTATATATTCCATCAAATTAAATAACTATATATTTCATCAGATTGAACAACTATATATTCCATTTCCAGAATACGAGATCAGAAGGCAGTAGTAGTTTGGGGAAAACGAGATAAAATGATTTCGTACCCCCAAACACTATACTACTACCGGCTAGGAGGTCCGTATAGGGAAAAACTGTTCCTGAGGTCTTGAGTATGGACCGAGGCCGCAGGCCGAGGGCCATACTCAAGACCAAGGGCACAGTTTTTCCCTATACGGACTGACCTAGGCCGGTTAATAACAGATTATTTTTTCTGCTGTTTTTTTTTCCTGAAGATGAACAAGGAAAATGGGTTTGCAAAAAGTCATCTACGCGCGGTTCGTTGCACTGTCACAGTTTAAATTTAGCTTATAAAAAAGCCGTCCTCAAATCTCAGAGAAAAATGGTAGACTAACGATAAAACAAAACTTCAAATATATCTTGGAGCAATAAATATAAAAAACAGTGATATTTCATAGCAAGCACAGAGAGATTTAACTAAACAATGATCTTTGAAAAATTCACACAAATATATTTATTGCTTTGTCTTATATTGACAATGAAATCACACTTTTCAAATTCGGTTTTAACAAAAGTTTCGTAAAACACAAGGAATACCTTTAGTGAAAAATACTTAAACATCTCAGTCTCTTCCTTCATATCTTATTATTTCAAGTATTAATCTTTGTTATTCTTCAAAAGAACTTCACAAATCAATGCTAAAAAAAGAAAACTATGCAAGAAAAACGTGTTCACATTAGTTCATGCAAACTGCACAGCATTGCAATGTGTTTGTTTGACCATTTTCTGGCTACGAATCATATTTTCTTAAATGAAGCAAAATGGAACGAGATTAGAAAATAGAACTCCAAAGAAAATAACGGACGCCAAGCGAAAAACTGAGCTCAAAAGACTGCTCTGCAGTTAGTTATTTTAAGCTAACACATGTCAACAGTTCAAGAAAAACAACTATAGGCTTTTTATCTTAATTGTCATAATTTGTATTCAATTTTTTTGTTTTTAGAGGGCTACTATGGAGAATATTTTTATAGTAATAGGTGTACCCTTTTTAAATAAAGGTTATTGACGATTGATTAGTTGATCTTAGAGGAATATAATTATTCATTACCAAATGAAGCCACCTATGTGCAGAGATAAAAACCATATCATTTCACCACAGATTTAAGGTTCTAGCCAGGCTTACATCCATGCTTGCAATGGTTGCTCACCCAATAATATTATTGTGCAGTGTACTTGTTTGCAGTTTTCAAGGTAGTTAATTTGCAGCAATGTACAGTAGAGCTCCAGTCAGTGCAACGCTACACTCCTGAGAGTAGAGAGTTGCATGACATGACATGAACCACAGCTTGATGAGGTTAAGAGCTCTGGATAATTATCATGTCAGGCTGCATTGGGTTGAAACTTTGCATTATGTGAAACTTTGGGACCGTTAAAACTTTGCATTATGTGGAACAGCTTTTTGCAGCCTGAAAAGATTTTTTTCTTGATTTTGTTCATGAATTCTAACACATTACAGGCCTTAATTTCCACTTCCTAAAATATTCAAACCTTCCCCATGGAGGGTCCCTTGAACACTGAGTGGGAGATGCTTCTCAAAAGCCAAAGTCTTGAAAGGATGGAATGAAACATTTCCAGAGGGGTGGGAAAAGTTTGTATGTTAAAGCAGTTTATTTGTGAAATGTAGTGATGATCAACATTATACAGTTACAATAAATATCATTATCTGGATTATTTAGTGCCTCTTAAGGGTATGTCAGATTTTTTAAATGCCTTTAGTTAATCTTTTCTTCTTTTTATTTTACAGTAGATGGCTAATGCTGTAATCCCTGTGGTACTGTAATTATCCATGGGTAAGTACATGCCAATATGACAGAAGCAAAAACATGCAATTGGAGAACAAGTGAAGAATGTGTGCTGTCACCTCCCCCTGCTGACTGGATCTGACTGCACTGGGCATTGCTGAGTGCATGTTTTGTTTGCTTTTTGTTCTCATTGCGTTGTTCCAAATAATACCCACACCCCTCACCAGACTAGTACCCTCCTCCTCCCCTCAAGTGAGAAATCAATCTTTCCTTATCATTTAGACTCACCCCCCCCCCCCCACCCCCCTCAGAATTTCCAGTGATCGTCCATGGGGTAGGTATGGATATTATCTTGAACTGCACATCCTTGCTCTAAAAGATTTTGAGTGTTTTGTCCAATTTTTTTTATTGGCGGATGTCAATCAATCCCTTTGTACCAGGGTGCCTCAAGCAAAACAATTGCAATTTGTTTAATCCCATTATTTATTTTTAATTAATTTATCTGTTTATCTATTTCATTGATTTACTGTCTGTTTCTTCTTTTGTTTCTTTGCAAATTTAGAGCCCTTTATTTCTACTTTTGACCACATTGCCAGTAGTAGTAATTCTTTATTTAAGTGTCAAGGGTTTGTAGCTTTTAAAAACTTATTGGGTACACTGATAAAGATGAGTGATGATGCCAGATGCCAGACTATTAAAGCTTGAAAGTAAATAGCCTCTCGTAAAGGGAGAACTGTTTAAATTGTTGTTAGCAGTGGCAACTTAATAGCAATGCTACTGTTAAGTCAGCCCATTATTACTTGTACTGATTCTGAAATTATCCTCCTCAGATACTGATCAAAAAATCCTCAAAATGATGATGACATCATTGTACTCAAAGGTATCCTTACTCCATTTTCTTTTTGCTTTTTAGCGGAAAATGATGATGATGAGTTTGATTTGATTGAGCCTTCACTCATCCAGCAGCTGAGGAAGATTCTGGATCAGTACCCAGATGACAGCCAGATACTGAAGGCAAGTTAATAGTGGCAACATAAGACAACTTCCTGTTCTTTCCTTGTTATACCCCATGTACTGCAACATCATGGAACGTGTCTGGCACTATACAGCTGTACAAAACTAGCTTTATAAACTGGTGCTACAAGTCGCTTAATTATATAATCTTCTGTATTTCATAGAATTTTAAACAGTTCTCAACATTCCTGACACCAATTACTTTACTTCAGGAATGTAATAATTATTGTGTTGAAATTTCCAATCATGTTGTCAAAAGATGTCACAAAACTTATAAAGAAAAAATCACCAATCCTCTATTAAATTTTTGTAGTTTTTTGTGGCTACTGCTTCTAGAGAAGCGGTAGCCATTATTTCACCCGGTCTGTAAGTGATGTAATGTAATGTCATGTAATGTAAGTAGTTAAATGGATCAGATTACAAAGTATCGGATGACCATCGCGGCTCATTGTTACCTGATCGGATATTTTAGATAGAATTTTCACTAAAGAAAACACTTATCTGTTGTCTAATGCAACAAAATAAAAATACTGTCTGTAGTTTGTCGGTTATAAGGCACACTTTTTTGGAAGATTAATCACTATTTCGATTGAAAATTATTCTTAAACTTGGGATCCACCTTTAATGAAAATTGCAAATTCGCAATTTCTGCTATCAGGGATTAAGCACTGACTTTCATAGATACAGAGATTTTCCAAATGCACTGTTTACTTCCCAAGGTGAGGGTAAAGACAATTTGATTCAAAACTGGTAATGCGAGATAACAATTTTCAAAACCAAGCCGTATTTGCATACTGGACGTGCATAAAAGCACTTGCTCTGTAATGTGACACTTAATGACGCTCACAAATGTTTGCAAGACCAAGAACTGTAGCGTGTTTCTTTACAAATTATACAAACCTTCTTCGTTCATCCATCCTTGTTTGTGCACTGACATTTGAAGCCGGTTAACTCGAGTATTCTCGTCGCTGGCAACTCAAACCAAATCGTCTTTAAAGGTATGTGACAATTTACATTTTTGTGTAATCAAGATAAATCAGCTTTTTTAGTTTTATTCGCTCGCAGAAGTGACAATTTCGCTTGAATGGAATCAGGCTGTGACTTTTTTAGCTTTGTTTGGAGACATTTGGTTATTTATTAGGTCACAGGTAAATAAACATGATAAAATGTGTTCCCTCTACTTTTTCAGTTCTTTATTTATGCACGGCTTTTTTGCACTTGTTTGTTACAACTTCTTTGTTGTTTCATATTTAAATTATTTTATGGAAATAACCTTTTTACAAATAAATGTTAAGTTTTAGGAACGGTTTATGTGTTGTTATCTTGCATGAGATTGTTTTCTGACTCAAAGAATTTGTTCTCGTCGTCTTTGAGATCGAATTCGAACTTTGCAGCCATTTTGAGCGCTAAGACCCTGGAGATGAGTTTGTGTCGGATCTAGGACACGACTTTATCGGGTCCACCATCTTGCGAATCCAATTGCTGTTTGCAAGGTTTTGGCAGTTCGGCATTGAATTATGCAGAGTTCTTTGGATAGATTTCTCAGAAAAAGGCAAGTTCCAGCTGAGTGTAACTAATGGTGAAGAGGAAAAATGTCAAGAAAAGGAACCAAAGACAACAGAAGCTACGGAAGACTCGAGCTCCCGGAAGTGTTACGCGTTTGTTTTGTTTGTTTTGTTTTACGAAGAAAAGAGGAAACAAGAGGGCAGAACATTTCGACAGGAGTGGAAGAAAACATTTGCCTGGCTTCTTTAATTTGTTTTAGTCGTTATTAACAAAATGTTCAATAATGAGATATTGTAAGTTGTGAGCTTGGATACCAAACTTTATAATTTGGTTAGTAAAAAAGATGTCTACTAACCCGAAGGGTTAGTGATCCAAAACTTAAATTCGAGCCCTGAGCTCAACTGCAAATTCACACTTCTTGTCAAGTTTATTCAACATAACTTTCCACAGTACAATACGATACAATAGTCTTTCAACCGTTTGCATTTGGAAATAAAATTGCTTAGTGCTAATTTGCGTCATATCCGTGTTCTTTGTTTCTGTCCTTTGGCTGGAAAACCTCCATAAACAGTCACTATAAAGCTCGAAAAATGGGCTAGCAGTAGCCACATGCAGTTCTTGACTGCCTCTTGTTTTTTCGGGGAACAATCAAGAGCGATATTCATTAAGTGCTACTACAATCAGAAAATCACTTGTCTTTTTTCTTCAAATTTCGAAAGTGTGTTTGCACACAACACACTTTCGAAATTTGAAGAAAAAAGACAAGCGATTTTCTGATCGTAGTAGCTCTTTAAATTTGACATCATCATGGCAACTATGTATATATGGCTACAGTACCGCCTGAAAGTATTGACCCATCGGACGAGGCAATGCCTCTTCTTTGCTGTGGGTTGTGGCCATGCGTCCACCGCTGTATGCAAATTTTTTCCCGCAGAAAATTGCCACAGGAATGCCGTGGTAGAGAAGACAAGGCAATGCCACAGGAAAGAACAATAACAATTAATTGCAGTTGTCAAAAATGCAGAAGGGCTTTGTAAGTTCTTAAAGTGTCTATATCGTCTACTGGTTTTTGGTGGTTCTGATATGTACATAAGGAGTAGATAGCTGTTCGAAAAGGATTTTTCGAATTCCGCTGTGTTTTTGCCCTGAAATCGACGTTCATATTTCCCGCTTGAGTCACGCCCTTAAAACTTGACCGAGCTAGTAAGGGGCATGGGTATATTCCTGATCTGACGTCACAAACTGCTTTGCATGCATGTTTACAAAGACTTAATGAGGTGCAAATCAGTTTGTGACGTCAGATTGGGAATAGACCCAAGCCCCTTACCAGCTCGGTAAGGGGCGAAAGTGGATAAAACATCTCAAAAATCTGTTTGTCGCTGCTGCCATCACGGACAAAAAACGACAACGAGCTTTACTTTTTTTTTTTTGTAATTTGAAAGTTTTTATTGTCAAATAGCATTTTCAAGAATAAACAAGACAAATACAATATAAATTACTTACTATGCTAACAAGAAGTATTAACATAAAAGAAAATAATGTACAGTCCAATTTACACGATTTACAATACGATCTTTGTTGACGAACTACTTGAATTACACTACAATTACAATTAATTCAACAGATAGAGGGATATGCCTTGGATGAAGTTGTAACTTTATTTAATAATTTATTCGCTAACATATGGCTCGAGCTTCCTCCACTTCTCATTGTGTTTTTTAAGTTTGTCCCGCTTTGCTGCTATTTTTCTTTCGATCTGGTGAACTGCCTTGGTCTTGACTTTAAAAACATGTAACGATGGGTTTACACCACTTAATTTGCATTTATAGATGTAGAACTTTGCCGATAATATCAGATGATTCAAGATCTTAAAATCCTCCCCCTTCTTATAAACACCAAACAAAACATCTAATATATTTAAGGACTCAATTCCAATTTTACATTCAGCAAGCCAAGTGCAGAAAGCTCTCCAGAACATCTTTGTCACCTCACAAAAGAAAAGTAAATGCTCGAGGGATTCAACTTCTCCTTTACAAAACACGCACAGAGGGGAGTCAATCATTTTTAACCTAAATAGCTTTTCATTAGTAAAGACGATATTGTTTAATACGAGCTTTACTTTTGTATTATGCGGGAGAAGAAGTGTGTGACATATTGAAAACCCTAGCAGAGACAGGTGAAGATTTTGCAACAATGAAGGAAAAGCTTACCAAGTACTTTGACCCTAAGAAGAATGCCGAGTATGAAATTTATGTTTCAGCAAGCCAAACAGAACCCAGGTGAATCCATGAATGCGTACCACTCTCGTTTGCGTCAGTTGGCAGCTTACATGTGAATTTGCGGACGTCGATAAGGAGATAAAATCGCAAATTATTTTATCCTGTTCATCACAACGTCTTCGTCGC
This sequence comes from Pachyseris speciosa, assembly GCA_016490735.1. Lineage (NCBI taxonomy): Eukaryota > Metazoa > Cnidaria > Anthozoa > Scleractinia > Pachyseridae > Pachyseris > Pachyseris speciosa. Next base: position 803,350 of record JAEMWC010000075.1, read on the forward strand.
AAGGCTTTGAGAGACACAACCATGATACTTGAGACTGTTGAATGAGGCAAGAGTGCTTGAAATCTCAGAAATGCAAGCAAAGGATATCGAATCGTCGGGAAATGCCAAAGCAGTACTACCTCAGCTGACTCAGAAATCTCGGGCGAAAGGAAATTGTTATAATTGTGGTGAAAGTTGGCCTCATGATCCTAAGACTGGTTGTCCAGCACGAAACCATAAATGCAACTCGTGTCACAAATATGGTCATTATGCAAAATTATGCTCAGTCAAGAAATCGTCAGGTCAAGCCCGCAATTCACACAAAGCTAAACAGCCCCGTGGATGTCGCAACTTCAAGGGTAAGCCAGAACAACTTGTAAACCAAGTAGGTAGGTAGCTTTATTAAAAATCCATTGCAGCACAAGGGCTGGATTACGGACTGTACAATACGTAATACTAAAATACGAGAAAGGGTAGAAAAAATAAAAAAAAACTATTATAAATAAATAGCAGTATATAAATAAAACAAAAGAACAAAGATACTACGTCATGAAATTTAAAAAATAGCCGCGAATTTACAATAAAACCATTAGAAAATAGCCGCGTTATGCATGATAAAACTATTCATTAGTCTATTTGTTCTACAAAGAGGTACGTTAAAAGCACGCTTTCTCCTTAAGGCTACAGTACTAAGATTACGTGGCAGCAAAAGGCCATGTAATATGTGGAGGCTGTTGTCCTTAATCTCATTGAATAGGCGCTCTGTCAGCCATTGGAGCCGGTGATGGAGGGTGGCAATGTTGCACTCTTTGAGAGCCTCTTGATAGCCTAAATCTGGGAAAATAATTCTAAGTGCACGGCGCTGAATTTTCTCTAGCTCTTCAGAGAGATACTCAGGCAGACCATTGTGGAAAACTTGGCAAGCATATTCAGACATGGGTCGGATACACGTAGTATAGAAACAAAGGAGCTGCGCAGGATCTCCTTTTGCACGCTTAAGCTGCCTTAATAGATATAGCCTAGAGGCTCCTTTACGGGCGACATGAAACCCTGTCAAGCTCAGATGATGAATACACTTTCAGGTTAGAAACTTCAGCCTCAAAGGTCAGTGCTCCTTTTGTCTTGTTGAAAGTAAATGGTGTTTCGTGCAAGTTCTCAGTGGACTCTGGGGCCAGTGTAAACATTGTGAGTTTTAATGCATCCAGGGCATTTGCATGGTGTTGATTTGCAACCTTGTGACACAAGAGTCTATGCTTTCAACTTGTGCGATCCAATTACCGCGATATGCAAGTTTTCAGCCCTTGTAGAATCAAAGTGCAGTGCAGTCAATGCTGAGTTTCTTGTGGTGGAGAGTCAGAGTTCTCTTCTGGGAAATGTCACAGCTACCGAGTTAGGAATACTTCGGATTGCCAATGTTGTGTCAGTGGAGAGAAACATTCTTCAGAGGTACCCTAGTCTCTTTACTGGTCTACGAAAAATGAAGAATGTTGAAGTCAAGCTGCACATTGATGAATTTGTGAATCCAGTTCATCAACCACTTCAAAGAATCCCTTTTCACCAACGTAAAAGCCTAGAAGCCTGTGTAGAGTCCCTGCTTAAAGAGGACATCATTGAGCCTGCTGTTGGACCAACCCTGTCACGAACGCTGTATTAACTGTCATAAATAACCCTCCATTTAGGTCGTTGAGACATAAGTTTGCCAGTTTCGTTTAAGCCATTGCGGTCAGCCTTTAATTACCTTAGTTTCCTTTCTATTTATCAGTCAATTCTCTTTCCTTGGATAGAACAGCTGTTAGCCATATGCTTCCTGTTTGGCGACATTCCACCATTCAATGTCCTTTGTTCTCATATAATAAGCAATGCTATCTTTGAATTTAGTCAGTTGGAGTTACGTTATCACGGGAGAAAGAAATCTATTGGAGTTTACTAGTAGTCAGTCCTTACACTGAACTATCGGAGTACCATTGGAGCACTGGAGTTACCTTTCCTTTTTTTTGCCCTTAACGCAGTACCGGACGTAAGTTCTGCTTTTTTCAATTTACTTTTTCGTTTTTCCTTTTACCACGCCTTAGTTACCTTGTAAATTTTAGCTCTCTTTTAATTATGCATTGTAACCTACTTTGTAGTTTTCACCGCATGCGTACAATATTTGGGCAAGTCAACCTTAATAAGTGCTGATCAAGTAAAGCCTGTCTGATTGTTCTACATCGTGCGGTTGACGCTCAACGATCTCAATGTGCACCACGTGCCAGCTACTTGGGTTCGTTACAAACCCCCTGAGTCTCCCCAGTTGTTCTAGTCCCCAAGCCAAAGCAACCTGGTGGTGTTCGACTTTGCGTAGATATGCGTGAAGCTAACAACGCCATTTTGTGAGAACGACACCTGCTGCCCACCCTTGACAAAGTGATACACGATCTAAATGGTGCTACAGTGTTTAGCAAACTAGATCTTAACCAGGGCTATCATCAGTTGTTGCTGCATCCTGATTCAAGGCACATTACCACTTTCTCTACTCATATCGGTTTGTTCAGATACAAACGCCTCAGTTTTGGCATCAATGCTGCTGCCGAAAAGTTTCAGAATGTGATTGCCTCTGCCATTAGTGACATTCCAAATGTTAAAAACATTAGTGATGATGTCATAATCTATGGAGTGAATGTACAGGAACATGACAAGGCTCTGCATGCAGTACTGGCTCGCTTCCAAGAGCTGAACCTTACCCTTTGCAAAGCCAAGTGTCAATTCTACATGCCTCGAATTGAATTCTTTGGAATGGTCTTCAGTGGTCAAGGAATGTCACCTGATCCTGCCAAGATAGAAGCAATCAAACAAGCTGATTCACCAACCTCGGTGAGTGATGTTCGCAGTCTACTCGGAATGGCAAACTATGTTTCTCGTTTCAGCCGTAACTATGCAGATATTGTTGCCCCCCTACATGACCTCACACTTAAGGGTGTAGAGTTCAAGTGGCAAGAGGTACACCAGCAAGCATTAGACCAGCTCAAGTGCAGTCTTACTTCAGATGATGTCATGGCTTATTTTGATCCCAACAAGAAAACCTTTCTGATAGTGGACGCCAGTCCAGTTGGATTAGGTGTTATGCTAACACAGGATGGCAAAGTTATCTCTTTCAGATTGAGTGTGAAGCATTGGCTATTGCGTGGGGCTGTCACCACTTCCAGATATACTTGCTGGGAAACCACTTCACAGTGAAGACGGACCACAAGCCCCTGTTGCCTATATTCAACAAACCGACTTCGCAAGCTTCAGCAAGAATTGACAATTGGCGTCTGAAGTTGCAGTCATTTGACTTCAAGGTGCTGTACTCAAGAGGTGATTTGAATCCTGCTGATTACATGTCAAGACATCTTCAAGGTAACTCCCACTGTGATTTTGTTGCCGATTCTGCAGAGCAGTATGTTAACTTCGTTCTGACACAGGCCACACCCAAGACATTGAGCAGAGATGACATTCAAGCTACATCACAGGATGCCACTCTACAAGAAGTGATGTGTCTTATCTCAAATGGCCAGTGGGACAACCTCAAGCCAGTGGATGGAGTTGATCCAAATACCCTCAGAATATTTGCCAATGTCCGGGATGAGCTGACTTCGGTGGATGGAAAAATTGTCCTTCGTGGAAATCGCATAGTCATTCCTGATGCCCTTCAGAAATGTGTAGTAGAACTAGCTCATGAGGGCCACCAAGGACTAGTTAAGACGTGCAGTTTGTTAAGGTCCAATGTCTGGTTTCCAAAGATGGACCCTGCTGTTGATGAAGTTGTCAAGAAGTGCTTTCCATGTCAGGTTGCCACACCCAAACCCTCTCGTGAACCGTTGAAGATGACACCCTTGCCAGATGGTCCATGGCAACATGTTAGTGTTGACTTCTGTGAAGTAGCTGGGCATTATGTGCTGGTAGTGATTGATGATTATTCGAGATTCCCTGAAGTCGAGATTGTGCATTCTACATCTGCGAAAGCAGTCATCCCTAAATTGGTTCGCATATTTGTCACTTATGGTGTGCCCCAAGTTGTCAAATCTGACAATGGTCCTCCATTTAATGGACACGAATTCGCCCAATTTGTTGAGTATCTGGGTTTCAAGCACCATAAAGTGACTCCTCTATGGCCTGAAGCGAATGGCAAGGTGGAGCGCTTCATGAAAACATTTGGAAAGGTACTCCACACCACCACCAGCTGGAAGCAACAGGTGTATCAATTTCTTCAGAATTATCGAGCGACCCATCATTGTACTACTGGCATTGCCTCAGCCACTGCCCTATTTGGAAGACCAATCAGGATAAAGCTTCCCTGCCCTGTTGCTGTGCCGTGTGAAGTCAATCTTAATCCAACACTAATGCATGAGCAAGATACATGTCAGAAACTCAAGATGAAGAATCATGCTGAAAGTAAGAGGCCAATCAAAAATTCGGACATACAAGTTGGAGATACTGTACTGGTGAAGCAACCAAAGCTGGGAAAGTTCTCGACACCATACCACCCGGTTCCATTGACAGTCACAAGCAAGAACCACAGCATGTTGACAGCTGATGGAGGCAACCGGAAGGTGACTCGCAATTCCTCCCACTTCAAGAAGTTCCTATCAAATGAACCAGCTAGCTCTATCAGTGATGTGGACACTCCAAACCCCTTCCTGTCCCCTGTATCAGCAAGTCAGGATGGAACCAGCCCAGTGTCAGTGGACTCCAACTCAAGTGCCAGGACTCCAGCTGATCCATAACTAAGGAGGTCTACATGTGTATCCAAAACGCCCAAGAGGCTTATTCAAGAAATGTTATCAGTGACTTTGAACGACATTTTTTTGTTGCGTTTAATTGCTTCAAACTTTGGCACTAGTCTTGAAGGAAATGCTCATGAACATCTAGGTTTTAAATGGAGTTAAGATTGGACTATAATGAACCGTTAACGTTATATCTCAAGCTAAAGGAAAGGAGAAGTGTAATGTTTGTCACGTGTTGTGTGACATTCAAGTCATGCTGTTATTACGTCATTAGCAAGGCATGATGGGTTAGTAAGAAAACAGAGTTGAACATTTGCTTGAAATGGTTGCTGTGTGTCTTGTTTTTGTGTCCCATGTTATTTACTTTTGTGTTCGATAACAGCACATTACAGCACTGACAATTTTATGCCGTCAAAACAAATTAAAGTCTGCTCGATGGCCTTTCGCATTTTCGGTTAATTAAAGTCATCGGTTTGGAAAAAGCTCATCAATTCGAACTCAAAGTTCATTTGTCTGATACTAAAAAAGCTTTTGATCACTGCACTATTAGGTTAATCACTTTTGAAGTATTGAAAGACGAACAACTGGAAGTGATGCGAAAGGCAACCACAATTTAGTGTTTTATCTGACCATGATAATTAAGAATAATGTATTGAGTCACCATATGAGAAAGATTCAGACAGCAGTTATAGGAATCCTCGTATGTGCATAGACTCTACGTAGTTTCCTTGTAAAAGTTTTTGCTTACATTCGGTATGTTCATTTATTAAAAGATCTTAAAAGTTTCCACACATTTGAATGCAAAGGTAACAAATGATCATGGACAGGTGTGATCGATCAAGCCTAACAAGGCTCCTCCGACGATTTTCAAGGTTAAAAAATTTTGAATCTCCAACAGCCTCTGAAAACTATAGCTCATTTACGTCGTTGTCGTTCTGAGCTGCTGCACTTCGAGAAAATGATTTCAAACAACTTCAAACTAACAAAATGCACGCTGCATTACCATATGCAAATGAGTGAGAGTTCTGTTTCGTGGTATGCAAATATTTGGCGTCTGCTAGCGCCTTATCTAGACAAACAGATCGTGGTTTCACCATCCTTTAATAAAGTGGTCTGAAGCCGTTTTTTAAAATATAAACTTTTTACGTGCAATTGCTTATTTATTTTCTTTGAAATTCCAATGATTTTCCGTTCGTTAGTATTTATCCAGGTATTTATATGTATTCCTGACTGGTTAACTGTTCAGTTTTGCCGCTCCACCATTCGGAACTACAGTGTAGCAGTTCGAAAGTTCTGCCATTCACTCTCCATCCACCTATGATCTTCTACGCATGTATTAAAAAGCCAATAGATCTATGTGTAGTGACCATGCTTGACTGTCCTTAATCCTGTTCAAGTTACATCAAGTTTAAGATTTCCTGCCGAAACTTGATTCAGTTATAATGTTCTTTGGTGCCATTTTAATAAAGATTTACCGAGCATCGTAAATCGCAGTTAATGGAGCGTGACGCTTCTGATCTAAGTTAGTATTCGTACATGTAACTCATGTCACGCAACGAGCTACGAATTGTACAACATTTATCTCTTTGTTGTCTCAATAATACAATGTACTCTTCTGATCGCTCAAAGGTCGATTACTCTCTATCATGCACCTATGTCTCAAAACTTGTAACAACCGTTCCGTATGGCCGTAGCGGTAAATACCTCCATTCATGTCTCCTTGTAAACACGTGCGTTCCTGTAAAGCTATGGTACGCGATTTTCCATTGGCTTAGTTTTAGACGTATGTCTAGCTATATAAAGTATATCTTGAGCCATTCTGCTCATTCGCTTAATAGCTTTCCTTACGTTACTGTAATGGCTCGTCCACGTGCTTTGCCGAAGTCTTCCAAGGCCAAAAAGTCCCGCCAAAACAATGCCGAGGATCTTGCCTCTTTGACGGAAGAAGTTCTTCGCCTCCGCTTGCAGGCCCTCAATCTTCCTATCACAGGTAATAAAGCAGCCTTGGCCAAACGCCTAAAGTCTGCCCTCCACCCGGTGATTCCTCCTCATGGCAGCACAACAGCCAGTCGCCAGCCAACTAAGCGACTTAAAAAGGCGCCTGCTAAAAGCAAACGTTCACTGCCTACGCCTGTTCTGGCGACCACAGAACCCGAAGTAGACTCGTCCAGTAGTGAGTCGGAGAACGTGGGCGACGACATCTCGGAGAAGGATGCCTTCGACGACTTCTTCAAGGCGGACGAGACCCACCCTCAGCAGTCTCTGTCACCAGTCCAGCTCGCCGCCATTGAGAGCACGGTCGCGTCTACACTGGATCGCGCTCTCCAGAGCTACTTGAATCCAAGGACGTTGCCTTCCCTGGGCCCAGCGTTGCAGTACACTGGAGTGCAGCCACGTCGTCCAGGAACTGCTACCCCATTGGGCCTCCATCGTCCCTTGGATAGGAACTTAGAGGATAAAATCCTCCGGGCCCGTACCACAGCCAGAACGATTGCCCCTCCGCTGACCCATCCCGTCGCCCATCGAGGGGAGCTGTCTGTTTCCGGTTCAACCGCGCCAGTGGCTGCACCGCAAGTACCTGCCACTTCCCGCATGTGTGCCGACGCTGCCGTTCAGCCAACCACTCCATCCTCAACTGCCCCGCCGGTGTCTCCAAGGGTGGCTCCCACAGCCACCAGAGTTCCAGTTCCTGCGACCGTAGCAAAAGATAAAGTGCGTCTCCTTGCAAGGAACATCTCACCTTCAGTATCCACCCCTATCAGTGTCGATAAGTTAGCAAGGGAGCTCTCCCAACATCCTAATCATGCTTTTAGTGCTAATTTAATTAATTCTTTCCGTTATGGCACCCGTGTGGGGTATACTGGTCCGGAGAAACAACGGGTCTTGCGCAACCTAATATCGGCCACGCAGCATCCCGAGGTGGTTTCTATGAATCTAAAAAAAGGAAATCTCGCTAGGTCGGGTAGCGGGGCCTTTCCCCTCCCCCCCTTTACCACAGCTCCAGTGCCATCCCCTGGGTGTGATTCCCAAAAAGCATTCTACGGAATGGCGTACTATCTATCACCTGTCGTACCCTGAGGGGGATAGTATCAACGACTTCATTCCCAAAGATGCCTACACCCTCCAATATGTCCGGGTGGACGACGCTATTGGCATCTTGTTATCCCTGGATCCGGGTGCTTATATGGCCAAAACCAATCTGAAATCCGCCTTTCGCCTTATCCCAATTCATCCGGACGACTGGCACCTCCTGGGTATTTATTGGCAATCACAGTTTTATGTTGATCTTTATCTCCCCTTTGGTCTCAGGAGTGCCCCATTCCTGTTTAATCAATTTTCGGATGCCCTCGAGTGGATCTTGAAGCACAATTACGGACTGGAACGTGTCCTTCACATTTTGGACGATTTTTTCATAGCTGAACCCACCCGGCTACAATGCTTACAAAGTTTTAGTACCTTACTTCGGGTCTTCATGTCCCTTCAAGCCCCGGTGGTAGCTTCCAAAACCCTGGGCCCTTCCCAGGAACTTGAATTTATGGGTATCGTTCTTGACAGCACCCGCATGGAAGCCCACCTTCCAGAGGACAAACTCACTCGCACCCGGGAAATGCTGAACTCCTTTACCAAACGCCGGTCCATACGCCTTGTTGAGCTGCAATCTCTCATAGGTACCCTTCAGTTTGCGTGCAAAGCGGTTGTCCCCGGTAGAACCTTCCTTCAGCGCATGATCAATTTAACTAACGGGGTACCGAGTCGTTTCCACCACATAAGATTAAATAAGGAGTTCTTTAAAGACCTAAACATGTGGAAAGCCTTCCTAGAGGGTTGGAATGGACGTTCATTTTTCCTTAATACTACCGTTACCCCCTCCCCCCATATGGAACTTTATACCGATGCATCGGGTCGTACAGGTTATGGGGATATTTCAACGGGAAATGGTTTCAGGGTCGCTGGCTTCCCCACATGCAACTTAGCAGTGACAGTGGCATAAGCATCGAATGGCAAGAACTCTTCCCCATAGTTGTTGCCTGTGCCATTTGGTACCCCCATTTCTCGGGCAAACGAATTCAATTTTGGTGCGACAACGAGTCAGTAGTCTCTATTATTAACTCGGGCCATTCAAAGGTCCCGCGTATCATGGACTTACTTCGCTTTCTGGTTCTCGTTTCTATGAAACACAATTTTTACGTTAGGGCTCGTCGCGTTCCGGGAATTCATAACGAGATTGCTGATGCCCTCTCTCGCTTTCAGGAAAAACGCTTCAGAGCACTGGCCCCCCAGCCTTCGCCTTCGCTAATGACCCTTTAAAAGACGAGGTCCTCCATTATGCGAACCGGGGATTGGCATGGTCAACTAACTGCACCTACACCTCTGGGGAGAAACGCTTTCTTCAGTTCTGCCTAATGAATAGACTATTCTCTAGCAACGGGGATCTTTTTCCCGCCTCGGAAGGTACCCTTATCTATTTTGCGACCCACTTGGCGCGTAAGGTAAAACATAGCACCATTAAGCTTTACTTATCCGCCGTACGTAATCTCCACATCACTTGTGGGTACGGCGACCCACTTGTTGGCAAATTGCTTTTGAAGAAGGTGCTTCGGGGCATATTACGCCATCAGGGCCAGACCCGTATCCTTCGTCAACCAGTTACCCCAGGGATTTTATTGTCCATAAGACCTGTTTTAAGACAGTGGTTGAGTGTACAGGATTTTCGCATGATTTGGGCAGCCTTCACTCTCGCCTTTTTCGCCTTCCTTCGTTGTCGTGAGTTCACATATCAAGGTATCAGAGCATACCGTCCCAACTTTGACTTATCGGCCGGTTGCGTATCTTTTGAACCCAGTCTGGCTTGCCCGCAGCGGATGTCAATTTACTTAAGTCATCCAAAACAGACGCGTCTCGCCGTGGTCACACGTTCGTAATTGCTCGCTCCCCTTCGCCGCTTTGCGCCGTTCAGGCTATGCGCCGATACTTTTTACTTGCGCGTCCTCTGGGCCCGCTTTTCTCCTTCCAATCCGGCCACTTGCTTACTCGGAAATCGGTGGTCTCCCTTCTTAGGGATGCCGCTCGCCAGGCGGGTTTAACCCACGATTCACTTAAGGGGCATAGTTTTCGCATCAGCACCGCTTCTACAGCGGCCGCTGCCGGCCTGCCGGACTGGTTGATTAAAGTCCTAGGACGGTGGTCTTCTGACTACTATCAATTATATATACATACGCCGCAAACTGTTCTTTTATCGGCCGCCCCACGCATGGCGAATGTTACCTCTTGAGTAGTGTTCCAACCAAAAATAAATAAATTGTCTTTCGCTTGGGGGGATACATGCTCCGCACGTATCAGTGGCGGTTAAGTCTCGTAGCGACTTCCCCAAGCTCTGCATTCTATTTCAATGCACTAATTTTAGCTCTCTTTTGGCCAATATTATTTTCCAAATCTGCACTTGTCGTGTGCTGTTTATATGTATTGGTTTGAGCTATTTATGATGTGCCTACACTCGTTCCATTAAGTTGCACGATGCTGGCCGGAGGTTTCAGCTTGTAGTGCCGTGGAGAGTTAGGCTTTTAGGTCGCGTGAATTTTGGTCCTACCGGTCCGATCCAGCGTGGAAAATTCCGCTGGGGAGATAGGTTGGGCTTTAGTCGCGCTATTGTCACGCGGGGAAGTCGAACGTCACGCTGATAGCAGAGCGGTGTCCCTCCTTAACGCCAACATGTCGTGTTGTGTTGTTTTCGCTTAGTTAACATACAATATCGGAACTGCGACATTAATAAAGATTTACCGAGCATCGTAAATCGCAGTTAATGGAGCGTGACGCTTCTGATCTAAGTTAGTATTCGTACATGTAACTCATGTCACGCAACGAGCCACGAATTGTACAACATTTATCTCTTTGTTGTCTCAATAATACAATGTACTCTTCTAATCGCTCAAAGGTCGATTACTCTCTATCATGCACCTATGTCTCAAAACTTGTAACAACCGTTCCGTATGGCCGTAGCGGTAAATACCTCCATTCATGTCTCCTTGTAAACACGTGCGTTCCTGTAAAGCTATGGTACGTGATTTTCCATTGGCTTAGTTTTAGACGTATGTCTAGCTATATAAAGTATATCTTGAGCCATTCTGCTCATTCGCTTAATAGCTTTCCTTACGTTACTGTAGTCCGTGTCTCAGAATTTTGTAATTCCCCTTCCCTCCCTCCCTTTGGAGGTCATTTTGTTGTGTTATCAATAAACGGGGTTCACCTCTCGTTTCCTGCTTTCGGTTAAGTCTCGTAGCGACTTCCCCAAGCTCTGCATTCTATTTCAATGCACTAATTTTAGCTCTCTTTTGGCCAATATTATTCTCCAAATCTGCACTTGTCGTGTGCTGTTTATATGTATTGGTTTGAGCTATTTATGATGTGCCTACACTCGTTCCATTAAGTTGCACGATGCTGGCCGGAGGTTTCAGCTTGTAGTGCCGTGGAGAGTTAGCCTTTTAGGTCGCGTGAATTTTGGTCCTACCGGTCCGATCCAGCGCGGAAAATTCCGCTGGGGAGATAGGTTGGGCTTTAGTCGCGCTATTGTCACGCGGGGAAGTCGAACGTCACGCTGATAGCAGAGCGGTGTCCCTCCTTAACGCCAACATGTCGTGTTGTGTTGTTTTCACTTAGTTAACATACAATATCGGAACTGCGACATTAATGTGACATATCCAAAACACAAAGAAATTGAAAGCCTGTTCAAACTCGACCGCGGTATTTCATTACCTCGGTTTTACCTTGGTTAGTTTTCCCGCGGCAACTTTGGAGCCTGACCGAAAAAATCCCTCGGTAAAAAGCGGCCTGCCGCAGGAATACCAAGAGAAAGTCGTAAGGAGGTCACGCGGCAATGATGCAGTAAAGGGGTCAATACTTTCAGGCAGTACTGTATCTGGCATCATGATTAAGTTATGAAGTTTCATGTTTTTAATGCAAATGTTCTTGCATTATGACATCTGAGTTTAAATCAACTTACTGTTAAAAAAATGTTCTTCTAATACATTTTCTAACCCAACAAAATGTATGATGGTGAGTTTTTAATAATTGTGGTTAAAAAATAATTTTATTTTTTGTGATGCGCTTATTCATTCCCACAAATGAAGTATTCCAAAAGGAAGCCAAATAATTCAGCTTTGAAAAGCAAGGTTTAGAGGGCTTTTGGCTTGAGAAACACTTGCAGAAGGCACCATTCTGTTCAGGTGCATGAAATTTTCATGCTAATATGTGACCCTCCATGGGAAAACCAGCAAAAAGGTGATGACACGGATATGGATGCAACGACACGGCACGCTAAGCATGACATAGGACACGCATGTGCGCATATTTAATCACCAAAACAAAGAATGTCACGCTAGCTTTTGTAATATGGCATGCACTAACACACTAGATCTTTCCTTTTTACGAGCAAGTCAAATGTCACGCTGTTTAGCACGCAATAACACGGGAAATCATGCAAATTGGCATGCCGTAGCTGACGGCCCTGTGTCCATCCATCAAGATCATTGGCTTGCAAAAAATTTCCCGAACCCAGCAATAAATTTCGCATCTTTCATGTATTTAATTTCATGCAAGTTAACAGTGATAATGTAAGCCAAACTTAAGCTTAGTTACAGTACTGTGCAAAAGAAATGAGAGCGAGGAAATACGTTAATTGTTCTTGCGAATCTTTGGCAAAATTTCACGCGAAATTTCATATAGCACAGCATGTAATTTCGCAGTTATGGTGGGGAATTTCAAAATTCACAAACTCTTTCCAAATTTCGAAGAAGTTGAGTTTCGAAAGAGTGAATTTTCGATGCAACAAATTTTTGCCGAACTTTTGCGGTGGAGAAAGAATAGCTGCGAAAATTTCATGACACACCCTAGTTGAACATGTGGTTTGTTTGTTTTGTTTACACAACGGTAAAAGTAAAATAATGATATCTCCAGTTCTACATGAAGGTGTACAGTGACGATTAAAACGGCAAAATATTCTGTCTTCAAGGCTGAAATTCGACATAAAAATGTTTATGATGCGCCATCTAACAAAGAGCAATTTCTCGCATGACTATAAACGAAATTTTGCATTGCTGCTCGAAATTTTGATTGAATTTTCATAAATAAGTTCGAAATTAAAAAAAAACGGCTTTGAAAATTTGTTCGAAAATTCGCTGAAATTCGATTTGGCATAAAACTTCGCTCATTTTCGCCAAAGTGACAAAAATGTTCTGAATTATGGCTTTAAAAGATGATACTGAACTGCATAAATACAGCCGAAATACATGGACTGGGGAAAGGTTCAGATCCGTATTGTTGCGTTACACTGATCATGTACCACTGCTGTGTCGTCAGCAAAAATCATTGGATTGGAGGCATAACCGAATTCTCACACTATTTTATACTGCTAGACATTTTTTATTGAAGCTGCAAAATGAAGAACAATATTTGAATATCTTTTCAAATGAAAAGAATTTGAGTATTGGGACATGAATGAATACCCTTCAGTACTACAAATGTGGCTTTCTCAGTTTCTGCGAGTTTAACAGTGGCCATGTTTTACACCGAAGAGTAGAATAAGAACTTCATTATTATCTTTTCCTATGGCACGGCGTGCCATTTCACTTGCGAGGGGTGCGATTTTTGCACGGTCCCTTTGCTTTCCAAACCTGACACGCATCTTTGTTTAACTGAACACGCTTTATTGTTTATGTCGTGTGACTGAAAACAATGTCAATTTTTAATGAGGCGTGTATCGTGACACAGTGCTAGCATATTAATGGAAATTTGTTTTGTTTAGCGTGCTAAAATAGCATGCATATTGACATATTTAAGCTTTTCACTGCACAGTGAAACTATCGCTTTTCAACTAATGGTCTGTAAAATGTGCCTTTTTCAAAGGAACTGTTGAATATTTGAAGTGACGATACTCAAGACCTCACAACATGAATCCAGTTTTCTTAAAATTTAATTTTTCTGGAATAACAGAGGCTGGAAACATTCACTAAGTTTTGATTTAGTATGCCCAGTATCTGACCAGTTTTTTCTTCACTGTGAAAAATCATTGTATAAGCTGCGTAAGCTGTTTAACCCTTTGTCTTCGGGCGATTTGGTCGCCTTCTTTGCAATTTCCGGAGGGTAGGAGGTGAAGTCAATGTGGCTATTCCATATATGGGGTTACCACGGAGATTTCGCTGGTCCACAACACCAAAGGCTCTTTCTTTGTTGTCACGCTGTCACACTAACTGTCGTTTATTTCTAAATGATCATTGAAGCTACAATTCATTACGTATTTGATTTACCGGTATAAGTGTGTTTTTGGAGCCATTTTCCACCTCACAAGCCCCCTGCCTGGCATCATAAAGCTGGGTTGATGGGTAGAAACAATCCTTTGAAAGAAAACAGAGGCAAGAAGCAATTTCACACGAAGTGGGCTGCTCAAAGTATTCGAGCAAGTGATGGTAATTCACGGGGTGAAGTTGTGTCTTTAGCTCTTTTGTGAGTGGATTCCGAGACCTGGCATGGCAATTTTGGAAAGTTTTGACTGCAATCAGTGCAATATTTTGTCAGCAGGACCAGGTGGCCCGACACCCCAAAATATCTGAAATGGAAATTGTCAGAAAGTCATGCGCCCGTTATCCAAGAAAGTCCCAGAATTCCTTTGGGTCACAAACGCAAACATGACAGACCACTGAGAGCAAGTGAAATCAAATAGGGTTATTGGGGTCGCTATAAAGGAGTGAGCAGGAAAATATAGAACAGATTGCAAGAAGTGGAATCGAAGTTTGCTGCCAATGTAAATTTTTAACCTCAATAGGAATTTTTGTTTTCAAAACTTCAAGACAAAGTTGCATTAATTTTGCTGTTGTCCGCGGGCGATTTTGGTTTTTCAAGAGAATAAACAGTCATATTAAAATTGGGAGTTTCGGTCATTTTCCAGGGTGATAAAGTCTACAAAAGTGACCTTTTAGCAACGACAGTGGCTCATTTCAACCATAGTCCAGGATTTGGGAAAGTTGCAGGTTTTCAAAGCCATCAACCACATACAGTATTGTGCAAAAGTAATGCAAACGAAATTCGACGAATTTCGCGAATATTCGCGAATATTCGACGATAATTAGCGAAATTTCGTTTGGAGCGATTTTTCGACGATATTTCGGGAGTCCTATTGTTTGAGCGACAACGATATTTCGCGGCACTCCGCGATAATTCGAACGAAATTTCGCGGCACTCCCCGATAGTTCGAGCGAAATTTCGTGACACTTAGCGATATTTCGAGCGAATTTTCGTTTGTATCCAGTGATTTTTCGCTTGCTGCAAATGATATCTTTATCGTTTCGTTCCATCTCCCTCGCACCACAAACATGACGTGTAAACATTAACACGTGCCAAGCAAATTCTAAAATGTCTATGTTTACGCCTCCATTTGAAGATTTCACATTCTAGAAATGAAACTTACGTGTTCATGGTCTGTTTTAGAAAGTAAAACTGAAAGACGCTACACACTTGCATGAGTTCCAGCAACATAAGATGTATTTATTCTTCAAGACAAAAACAAGGCTTTGTCAGACTCAATACGGCCATGTGCGTTGTCTCCACGCAGTCTCGACTCCTGCACAAGTCTGAATTGCCTAGTCTTTTTTTCCAGGCTTTATTTACACTATTGCTTAAGTAGTGTTCATATCTGCAATGATCACTCACATATTCGTCGAAAACCATTTGTTGCATTGAGGTTTAGCGTCCAAGCAATATGAATCCCGTCAGATTGAACGTGACTTTTCAAACGTGTTGCACGTGTAATTTGAGAAGCATTATCTTAGCTTTATGCAAATACGTTGTTTCCGAAAAGTTTGGACATTTGACGTTAACAGTCTCAGCCATTGCAACCATCTCTGGGAACTCCTTTCATTTCGTTAGCATTACACAAGTATAAGAGAATTATGGTCATGGAATTAACATTTTAAATTTAGGCACCACTTTCCGTCGACTGAATTGTTTGTTGCTCGTTGGTGAAACAACCGCAGTTCGTTTTGTTGACTATTTTCCAGCACTTTCCACTTAATCCTAATCATATTTTTAAGAAATTGAACGTGGACTATTCTCAATCAGAGGTTATATTTTCATCTCGTTAGCATCACACAAGTATTAGAGCGGTAACGGTCAAGGAACATAATGGAACTTCATGCTACGGTCGACTGAAGTGTTTTGTTTACGTTTTGCGCGACTTTCACATACCTGTACGCTCTTGTCATGAAAAACATTTCTCGCTTACTTGTGTGTTTGACTCCAAGTAGGTAGGTGATCTTTCTATATTTTGTTGCTGTTTTATTAAGGTTGACATTCATTTGTTAGTAAACGTTTACAAGTCAGATTACGATAAGTTTTGTTCAGGTATTCAGACTGACTTTTCGGCTGTGTGATCGGAAGCGATGTGAACCTTGCCGTCACTAAGGTTCTTAGTCATTGTAGTTGCTGCGAGTTGCCCCGCGAATTTACGCTTCTGCGAATTTTCGCGATAGCGATTTTTCGTTTGACCCTCCGAAATATCGTGCGATACTTTCGAAATTTCGCTCGAAATATCGTTTCAAGGTGAAACTTTTCGCGTGAAATTTCGCGCGAAATTTCGCGCGAAAGTTCGCGAGAACAAAGAACGAAATTCGTCGAATTTCGTTTGCATTACTTTTGCACAATACTGTATGGTCGATATTTGGTAAGCCGGAAGACAAAGAGTTAAACAAGGTTAATTTCATACCTTTAACTATAATTATGTCCTAAGATATGCATATAACCTATTTAATGTAATGCTACACAACTCTTTATGGAATCTTTCTTCATTTATTTGTCGAAGCGAATTATTGTCCTTGTGTTTGCTTTGCATGACTGCATTTTGTGTAACCGGAAGCAGAAGTCAAAACAGGGAATTCTCATAATTTTATACACCTTTCTGTTGACTCTCGAAAGGCCTCTCAAAGCGATGAGAGATGTTAGTGAGGGCAGACTAAGTACCAGAAAAGCAGCCCAAAATTGGGGAATAAAGAGAACAACATTGGTGGACAGACTGGGTGGGAGGGTGAACTATAACCTCCAGAAGGGCCCTCCTTCGGGTCTCCTTCAGTTTTAACCAAAAATGAAGAAAACCGGTCAGCAGATTGGCTGACTGAGCTGGCAAACCACGACTTTGGATTGTTCAAGGATGATTTCCTTGAATCAGTGAAAAATTTATGTTTAATTACGTTATTGTTGTGGTTGGATAGTGGGCTTGTTGGAAATGCAGAAATGCAAATTTCATGTTGGTTAGAAGTTAAAACCATAAACCTTTTTTTCATCATATTACGGACTAAATGGATTGTCTCAAGGCCAAATTTCAGAAATGTTGCAATACAATACAATACTTTATTACAATACAATACTTGCAAGTGAGGAATGAAAGTTATAGCAGTTCTAAACTGAAGTGGTCGGATACAGGGCAACATACTGTAATGACAGTGCCAGTGTATATTGTTATGTTTCTAATATTATACTAATAGGAGTTCTGGAGATGTGTTACAGTGCCCCTTTAATTGAACTTTGAAATTAACCCATTGGCACCCGTGCCGGCCAAACCCGGCCGTAAAAAACTCCCATGCTTCAAAACATTGCAACTTTCTCAATCGCACGAATATTGCCTTAACTGTTGTGAGCACGAAATGGAATGCCCTTTAAATTTGGATATCCAATAAATGCAAGAAACGTAGCGATTTTTACCAAATATGGCCTTTTGAGTTTGGACAAGAACGAAACTGACCGTTTTTAACGTCAAAGAGAAACCACAAAAATGCCCCTTTTTGCCTTCATGTTTTTTAAGGAAATCATCGCCATAAGACCAAACTTCAACCATCATAACCAAATTCAGTCCTTTTTCTAACTTAGAAATGACTTTTTTTGTTCATATTCTTCTCCCGAGCATAGATACAGCCTTTTGTTCCAGTGCATTCGGGCCTTTCCGCCATTTTCAACATCTAGACCACATTGCATGCTGAGAAATGACGAGAATTTTTGACAGCACCCGTTCCTTCTCCCAATTCTTTCACATATAAACTAAGTCTACAGCCACTCCGACCTACTGCCAAACGTTCCTGCTTGTGGTCATCTTCAGTACTCAGAAATTCCAAAATATGTGGCGGTAGGTCGAGAAATTCATCAATAGCCGAGTCTCAAAGGTACTAAGTGTTCGACGGTCCAAATTCCCAGTTCGTCGAGTGACAAGCCAAATTCAACAACAAAGTACATCACCTTGCTCAGTTCTTTGAGAAAGTGGACTCTTAGCTACCGTCACGCTTAATGATGCTCATCAGGCAGCCGCTAAAGATGAAAAATGGCTGTAAATTTAGCAGAAATCACAAGCAAACCGAACTTGGGCCATTGTTGTCGCTTCACGGATAAAAAATAGCTACATCAAAATGACATTTTCAGAAACCTTGAGCCTCCAGTGCCTTAGGACAGCACCACTTTTCCCTGGTAGTTCAAATAAAGAGTCACGAATTGCTATTCATCGTTTATAGGTGGAAAATCACTCCGAAAATGTAAAAACCGCCGGTAGTCAATGGGTTAAATACTATCATTGCACATTAATTATCTGGGGTATTTCAGTTGAGTTTTTTTGTGTGCTTATAATCCATTCTGCCTTTAGGAACTCATCCAAAATTCTGAGGATGCTGGAGCCACTAACGTCAAGTTTCTTCATGACAACAACACTCATGGAACTACCCATCTTGATGATGAAGGTCTTGCCCAGTTTCAGGTACTGTTAAGCCATTGTATCAGATGTACAATACCGTGCAAAAGTAAGTTGACAGTCTTGACTCAATCCTCGCAAAAATCGAGGATTGAGTTGAGAATCAAGACTAGATTCATTCGAAACTTAACTCGATGCTCGACACTCTATTCTCGCAAAAATCACCAAAATGAAACGTTCTTGATTATTCATACTTGATTGAAGTTTCAAGAAAGCGGTTTCAGTTTCAATGAAACAACAATAGGAACTGTTTGAAAAGAAAAAGCCATAGCGTCGGTAGTGGCTATCACACTGGATTGAGCATCACTTGAAGGAAGTAATTTGAGAGCACTGTTAACAGTTTTTAAGTCAATCTGGCAGGTTATTCTGCAGTTACTCCAAAACGAAAATAGTTCCTCCGTTTCTTAATTTTAAAAGTACAAGGTAATGCCCTGCGTTAAAAATTAAATATAAAAGTGAAACAGGGAGCTTTATTGCATGATTAAATCGAATGTAAATTTCACTGATGTTAACATTAAAAAACACCGGCATACCGGGTGCAGAAATACGTGTAACTAATACGTAACACAATGTTTCTCGTAGCCGTCTCACCCAAAGGAACGTGGCAAAGTGACGCGGGTGAAAAGAGCAGTTCGTCATTCGATCGGACGTTTCTTCTGCTTGTCTAGCCATCCCTTATTTGTTCGCTTGCTGGAAGGAACGTTTTCACAAGAGAGGTTGCAATATTAGCAAGAGTTCTTAGAAATGAATTTTACCCACATTGTTTACTGCGATCTAAGCTTGGCGTACGTGTTGCACATGCCGACACGCTGTTTGGAAAATATCAGTGCATCAGTGAAACTTTTGCGTGTGAGTGATGAGCCCAGCGATTAGTCTATCAAGGAATCAGTCACGCAGCAAGCTCATTAGTTTCTCGATTCTTGCAAGTCTCGTTTGTTGTCTCGATGGCACTTCCACATAGTAGGAGCTAATCCTACTATATTCTTATACTAGCAATGTAGTTTGTACATGATAAAAACGTTTGGACATGTCTTTGTTGTCTCTATGAGTCGGTTTGCAAAAAGCAGGAAAAGTACTATTACCAAAACCTCTGTCCCGTCTGCCATCTTGGAAAAAGACTTGGACTGTGTTGCATATCTCGCCTTCCTTGCATTTGTGTTTGATGTTTTGAACATTGTTTGCATTTGCACCACGCACACATTTGTACCACATGTGTGAAGCAGCCCTTACTGTTCACTGCTTGTCCTGTCCTGTTTGAACATTGTTTGCATTTGCGCCACAGACACATTTGTGTCACACATGTGAACCAGCCCTTACTGTTCACTGCTTGTCCTGTTGGGACTGGGCCATTCCATGATTGTTTGCCAAAGCAAAAAATTTATGTGTAATATTGAGTTACCATATTTTCAGAATTTGGTATGTTTATCCTGGTCATTCTAAATTAATCCAAAAAAAATGTCCCTCTTTTTAAGAGGCCTATGTAACCTTTTAACTTGTTATCTCTTTAAACAGGGACCAGCACTCTATGCATACAACAATGCAAAGTTTACCCAAGAAGACTGGAAAGGGATCCGTCTGGTCTCTGATAGCATTAAAGTGGGAGATCCCATGAAGGTTGGGCGGTTTGGTCTTGGGTTCAAGTCAGTATTTCATTTGACAGGTATAGCAAATTTAAATCCACCAGTTTAATGTAAGCTCCCTATTAGGTTTTAACTATTACATGTATTCTGTGGTAGCAAGGTACATGATGTAATCAAGTAAGATGATGAATTACTTCTATTAATCTTAAATCCTAAGTTAATTTTGAATGCCCTCAGGTCTTTACCAGGAATGGTATTTGTGAATGCTTTATAATCAACAACAGATGTAAATGTGACTTTCTGTACATATTGGATTTATTTTCAGATTTGCCAAGCATTCTCAGTGATTCACGACTTGCATTTATTGACCCTCAAGGGGTCTTCTTTTCTGACAAGTACCAAAGAAGAACAGGAAAGCAGAGGAGGCTTAAAGATGTTTGCAGAAAGATGAACGAAATACCAGATCAGATTCTTCCTTATAGAGGAGTGTTTGGCTGCTCAGATGAGGTTTTCTCTCAGGGTTATTATGATGGTACATTGTTCCGGTTTCCTTTGAGAACCAAGCCATCCAAGCTGTCAGATACACTTTACACTGCAGCGAAAATGAACACACTCTTTGACAATTTCATGGCTGATGCACACATGATGCTTTTGTTTTTGTACCATGTAGAATCTATTGAGCTTTATGTCAGAGAGGAATCAGAGTTAAACCCAAGAAAAATCTTCGAAGTGAAAGTTTCAGAGCAAAGCCTGCAAACAGTTCAGGCAAAGAGGAAGGAATTTTGCAGTAAAATCACGCCTGGCAAAGTCATGTCCAAAAATGTTTCAGTTACCTACCCAATCACCATAGAGACGGTGAACTTTGCTTCACCATTGGGTAAAGAAGTGAAGCAACACTCATTCCTTGTTACAAACTACCTCTGTGGTGGACAGGTTTCTTCAGAATTCAGAAAGTTAATGGCAGATAAAGACCTTGCATATCTACCCACAGTAGGCGTTGCCATGGCATTGCCAACAGATCCAAGTCTTCAGGCACCATCCATTCAAGGCCATGTCTTCTGCTCATTACCGCTGCCAGTTCAAAAGACCAGTTTAACTGGTTTGCCAGTTCATGTGAATGGTTTCTTTGCTTTGAGTCAGAATAGGCGTCACATCAAGACACCAAATGCAGAGCAAGAAGATCAGGAAAAGGCAGGAGTTCAGCTGACAGACAAGTCCTTGTTATGGAACAAGTGTCTTCTGGAGGAGGCTATTCCTAGAGCATATACCACAATGCTAATGGAAGCTATTCATCTGAGATCTGTTCATGTACCCAGGGAAGCCATTTACAAGTAAGTTATGTGAAGAATGTTTGTATGTCTTTTTTTTTTGGCATTAGGTCTGTAAAGTGGCAAGCATAACATTTTGAGAATCCTAAGGAAACGAGACTCCTATCGTCAGCTACCCTGCCCAGGAGACTCGCGCCATTGCTATAATGCTCACCAGTATCAACTTAATTCCATAATGTTAATAAACAGGATGACAAAGTGAAGTACACTGTGTACTGTCTTAAAACATTTCGTCTTCAAAGAGTCACAGTTTTCCAGGCATTCATCACGTCTTCCTTCATACTTTCATCGATTACCCTGTCCCTTGGGAAGAAGTACAGTATTCGAGGAAGCCAGTCATGCACACTTAATGTTCTTACAGTATCTCCAGAGTGAGGCTGAAAGCAGAATGAAAACAGAATCATGGATTTTCGGCTTTTATTGGATGAAATAAAAGCTATGACTGCATAGCAAGATTCTTGGTTTAATATATTATAGAGGAGATTCTTACAAATTCTGTATTATAGTTGCCACAGTCACCTCCCTCGTCCCTCTTTCCCTCCTTGTTCAAGATATTACAACATCAAGATTTTTCAAAATGGCTAAAAACAAACCTTGTAAAGAAACTGTTTGGAAAACATTAAAACCTTGTCAAAAATGTCAGCACAGACACTCATCTCTCACCTCACCTTGCAACAGTCTCATTTGCATTATTACTCTTTTCTATCTTGTGTGAAATGAGTTGCAAATTATTTATATTCTTGCTACATTGGTGCATTGAGTATGGTGGCTCCTTGTGTGTTTTTTCATGCATAGCTCAGGTTTTGCCTTTCACTTCTTGAACATATCATAGAATAATATACTAGCAAATTGTGGATTACTAGTAAATTCTACTTTACATGTGGCAAACACCCTTTTCACACCCCTTTCATGTTTCTAGTTCACAAATAAATTTGCAGTGTTTGTTGTTTCTAGAGCTTGGCCAGAAGTTAGCAGTATAGATCACAAGTGGAAAGGTCTTCAGAAACCATTGTTTCATTTGCTCCTGTCTGAGAAGGTTGTACATACCCAAGCACAAGGTGGAAAGTGGGTTGCAGTGAGAGAAGCCATTTTCCATCGCCATCCAGTGGAAGCAACTAAAGATTTGCTGCTGAGAATATTGCTTTCAGTGAATTTGCCTGCTGTCACTGTACCAAGTCACGTGCTTAGTGTTATTGACAACTTTGCACCAGGCCATGCAGAAGTGACACCTGTTTTCATAAGAAGTGTATTGAGGCAAGTGCCGTCTTCCTATACAAGTCTTACTAGGAGGCACAAGCTGTTGCTTCTCAAATTTTCTCTCACTGATGGAAACTCCAAAGATCTAGATGGCTTGCAGCTTCTACCTTTAGCCAATGGGACATTTACAAAATTTCAACATCGTGCCAGACCTGTTTTTATCCCCTCACCAGAACATCCCCAAGAACTTCTTCCTGGTCTGGATGACCGATTTCTGGACACCAGTGTTGGTGAAGACATTCTGCAGAGCCTCCAAGCTGCAGCATTTAAAGGTAGGTTCTTTTTTGAAATTCACTACTTCCTTTGTTATTATTATTGTTATTAATTATTATTATTATTTGTATGTAATTTCACTCATTTATAGTGGAATCACCCGAATTAATGTGCAGTTAAATATAGCCAAACCTCAAAGCAAAATAATCCAGGGTAACAAAATGATTCGACATAGGACGACAAATATTCAGACCCTCCTGGAAAATGACTGACTGAGAAAAAGAAAGACATTTTGACTGAAAGTGTGCGTGTGCAAGTGCCTCTTTCAGTGATTTCTAAATTCGGTTGACTACATGTAGATGGTTAACGTTATCATATTTTTTGTTTTGTTTTGCAATTTGCAAATTGTTTGTGAATGTGTTGCACAAACTTTGTATTAGTCCATCATCATGCCACCGTTGATCACTTGTGCAGTTATAATACTGGAAAGTTTGTTGAAGCATTGAAACTGCATTGAAGCAGCCTCTCTGTACTGGCCTAATGAGCCGCTAATATGGGTTTAATGATGTTTGATGTTCTCTTGACCTGACTTAACAGTTGTGGGCACTCGGCGATTTATTGGTGTATGCGATTTTTGCTTTATTAGGGGCTTAAGCAAAGGCGTCTTTGAGTGATGCACTGCAAAGGGAAGTGGACGTTTCTCATTCATGGGTAGTGGTTGTGCAAAAATTTTCAAGTAAATCGTCTCTATAAGAGTAGCTAAATGTGGTAGCACCAAGGCAAGTAAAAAGAGAAAGTGCCTCACTTCCGGTTGCCGTCTGTGGCTTAACTTCCCTGATCTCTCTGTTTGAATAGGGATACCTCACAAATTAACGTGATCTGGTAAGCTGAAGCTACTCTTAGGGCACTAAGGCCACATGGTAGCGGGTATTACCCCTTATAAATTTACCAAATCAAAAATTGAGCGCAAGCATTGGCAGCCATGGACAGCTGTTTTGGCCTTGTTAGGCCTCATCAGCATGGCATAGCTAATGCTCAGGCTCAAGTACCCACATGTCACTCCAGCCACATCCCACAAGCTTTACATTTTCACTGCTTGTTTTATTCATATGTCGGTACTTGAGCCTCAGTATTAGCTATGCCATGCTGATGAGGCCTAACAAGGCCGAATTAGCTGTCTATGGCTGCTAATGCTTGGGCTCAATCTTTGATTTGGTGGATTTAAGGGGTAATGCCCGCTACCATGTGGCCTTAGTGCCCTAAGAGCGGTTCAGCTACTTAACAGATCACAGTAATTTGTGAGGTATCTTTGTCATTCCAGCCACATCCCACAAGCTTTACATTTTCACTCTCCGTTTGAATACCTTAGGTCACATGCAGCTGCGATTCCTTAATAAAGAATACATTGCTGCCCTTCTGTGGTTTTGTCTTCCACCTGACTGGAAAAAAGGTGAAACGGTTTCCTGGTATCCAAGTAATGCCATTCCCAAACATCCACCAGAAGAGTGGATCGAACTGGTATGGAGATACCTACGGCAGCACTTCACCACTGCAGAGCAGATTCATAGCCTTGGAAAGTTGCCCTTGATTCCATTACAGATGTCCCAGGTGCCTGTTACCTTGACAAGACTTTCGTGCCCAACCAGAGTAGTTGTCACCCGCCTAAATGATGCTGTCCTTAGTGACACTTTGTCGGATGTCCTCACAGAGCTCGGTGTGATTATCCTGAGTGACCTTCCAAATTTTATCAGCCACCACCCCGCTGTTTTAGGGACGTTTGTCAATCCACCCTCTGTCCGAGGCGTCTTGAATGCAATGCTGGCTTCCTCCTCCAGAATGACAGATGGAACATTCTCGGAAATTTTACGGAGAAAAGTGGCATCCAGAGGGAAGCGCATCTTAAGATCATTTCTCGCCAATCTCGAGCATCTGAGTAGAGGGACCGAGGAGTACAATCTTATGTGCACCCTTCCAATTTTTGAGACATTGTCCAAGACGTTTACATCAAAACAGGAGTGTCCATGTGCAGCACCCGCTGAACCTCTTCCAATACCTCTGTTGCGAGACCTTATTAACATTACCCAAGCCAATTCCAAGAGATTGGCACTTCTTTTAGATGTCAGGATTCTAAAATCCACTGAATTACTCTGTAAAATGGTATTCCCAGATGTACAACAAGGAAACTACTCTGAAGAGCAGGTGGACCAGGTGATGGTGTATGTTCTTGAACATTTCGCCCACGTCATCCGTACAGATGCTAAATTCAAGGGAAATCTGGAGATGCTGGCTTTTGTTCCAAAGCAAGGGAAGCGGGTGAGGGCCATGGACCTCTTTGATCCGAGAAATGACACCCTGAAGGAACTACTTGCCAACGAAAACGTGTTTCCTGTCAGCAACTTGTACAACAGACAAGCTGTGCTCGAGGTGCTAGAGGATCTTGGAATGAAAAACGAGAGCCACATCACCAGTAAAGATCTTTACCAGAGCGCTAAACTTGTAAGTAAACTTCCAAACCACCCAACTGCAGAGCAGAAGTCAATCGCAATTTTGCGGTATCTCAGTGACCACCCTTCGAAACTTCACGAGCTAGTTAACAGACAGCCATTGGGAGTGCTACTGAAGGACGTTCAGTGGGTGTCAAGGTTGCAGCAGAGGACTCTGAGTTTTCCTCCGACTCTTCCATGGTGGGAAATAGCTGAGGAAGAAGTTGGACACTTCTTTATGCCAACAGACCTAAGGAGTCATAAGTTTGCTAATCTCATTGGGTCAGTGAAGCCTGTTGTAGAAGTGGAATCATCAAGTCATATTGCCAGTTATTTTGGTTGGCAAACCAAACCAGATGTCTTTGACGTAGTAAAGCAATTGGATAGAGTAAGCTGCTGTTACTCGAAGGAAGACAAACCTTATTACATGGTTGTGGTCGACGAAATCTACTCTTTCTTAAGCCGTGAGGACACCCCTGCTGTGATTAAGGCGTTTGGCCAAGTGGAGATTCCCCACTGGGTCTGGAACGGAGATGGTTTTTCATCACCTCAGCGTTTGCTCTCCATTAGGCCAGGTATTGATCTGACACCTTATATACTCTCTCTTCCTTCGGAGATGGTGAAGCATTCTCATTTGTTTCGTCGTTTTGGCATGAAGGAACAAAGTGATCCATCTGTTCTGCTGCAAGTCCTGGGCATGTTAAAACAGAAGTATGAAGATATCCAGTTCAGTCCTTCAGAAGTAAAACGTGATCTCCAGTTGTCCGTGGACATCCTTAATGAGTTGGCAAATGTGGAATTGTCCCCAAACCTTCAAGCAAAGATACTACTTCCTGTTCACATTGACAACAATCTTTGTGTCCGACTGGAGCCCGTTAAACACTGCATGTACTGTGAACACGAGTGGCTGAAAAATGAGGGAGACGACAACAGCATGGAATATTTCTATGTACACCCCATTGTTCCCAACAGCACTGCTGAGCGTTTGGGTGTTCCAACCCTTACCATCGTATGCTAGACCCTGATGAATTGTTTATTGGAGAAGAGTTTGGACAAGAAGAAAAACTTACTACACGCCTTAATCGACTTCTGGAGGAGTACACAGATGGATTTGCAGTGCTGAAAGAACTTGTTCAAAATGCCGATGACAGTGGTGCTACTGAGGTTAGATTCTTGTACGATCAAAGAACAAACGAGGAAGCCACTGCCTGTTTGATTGATGAAGGCCTAAGAGATTGTCAGGGACCTGCACTGTGGGCATACAATGATGCTTCCTTTAGTGATGAAGACTTTGTGAACATCACAAAACTAAACGAAGGAACGAAAGTTCACGACACGGAAAAGATTGGAAAGTTTGGACTTGGCTTTAGTTCAGTCTACAACTTGACAGACGTGCCTATGTTCCTGAGCAGGAACTATTTTGCTGTTCTTGATCCTCACACTTCCTACCTTGGAAGGGCCATCAAGAACAGAAGAAAGCCAGGAATGAAGATCAATCTCAACAAAGATGTAAAGAGGCTGAAGGTATTCTCAAATCAGTTTAAACCGTTTAATGGTATCTTTGGATGTGATCTGAGTCTTGATAAAGAGGACAACTCATTTGATGGTACACTGTTTCGATTTCCATTGAGAACAAGGGAGCAAGCCATAGCAAGCGAGATAAAGAAGTTGCATTACAATGATCAAGAAATGCGACAGTTGCTGCAAATGTTTATTGAAAGAGCACAGACCTTGCTTCTCTTCACGCAGAATGTTTTACGCGTTGGAATATACACTTTGCGGCAATCATCAAGCCCTGATCCAAACCCTTCACTGATGTTTCAGGTGTCCAAATCATTGTCACAGAAAGGAATACTGAGGGAACTGTCTGTTCCTGTCAAGTTACCAGCTGCAGCGGAGAAATTAGATGCAGAACAACAGACACTCCTGAAACAATGCAACTTTCTCCAAGCATCATCGAAGTTTGGACGATCTGCCCAAAGTCACAATGTTGACCAAACTGTACTTACAGAATCTTCATTTATAGTTGACCTCAACTGCAGTTTCACCACATCTGGTTTACAATACTTTGAAGTTAGCGAGGGTCTGAGACAGGACTGCTCAACTTGGATAGTTGTTTCATCGATTGGCAGTGGCCGGGCAATGCAGTTAGCTAAGAGTGATCCTAGTCTTGTTTCATCAGCCGGAGTAGCTGTGCAGTTATTGTCAGCAGAGTCCAACACTCTCAAACCCTTACCAGTTGTACTAGATGGTTGTGGATGTAGCCTCGGGGGCACAGTGTTCTGCTATCTTCCTCTTCCAATTCACAGTGGTCTGCCTCTGCACATAAATGGAGCTTTTTCTGTGGTAGCTAATAGACGCCATTTACCGAGGCAACTTGAAGATGACAAGGCTTGTCCTGGAGTAAAGTGGAATAGTGAACTCATGCAAGATTCTGTTGTGACCGCCTACCTCTGCCTTCTGGAGGACGTTACGTCAGTTTGTCCCAATGACGGATCATATGTCTTCTGTTCGCTGTGGCCTAGGGCTGCCAAAGTTGGTCAAGACTTCTGGCCCATTTTGACTTCATTCTACATGCAACTTGCAAGAGGTGAACATGCTCTTTTCTCCGACGGACGTCACTGGGTTGACATTACTCAAGTGGTCTTTCTTCATCCGAATCTTCGCCAGGATCCTGATATAGGAGATGCTGCTTTTACCGTTTTGCATAAGTTGGCCAAGGAAGACGCAGTGGTCATAGATATGCCATCTGATGTGTTCTTGTCTTTTTCCAGTTGTGGTCTGTCAGATGTTGTACAAGAAAAAATGTACACCAAGAGACGGTTTTTCATGGAACTTTTCTTCCCAAATGTTTCAAGCATCCATTCTGATTTGCGAGATGTTTTGGTGTTGCATCTCATGGATGACAACAGCCTGGAATTTGAGGATTTGTTGAGAACGCATGCCTGCATTCCTGCCTCTCCAAATGGAGAGACACTTAAGTTCCCTGACCAACTAGTACATCCAAGCAAACAAGCCTCTCCGTTATTTTCTGCTAGAGATGGCAGGTTCCCTTGTGGTACAGAAGGCACCTACCTTGAACCTCAACGACTTGTCAAACTTGAGCAGCTGGGAATGTTGTCAGATAACCTCCCCTGGGAAGAGGTTATAGAGAGAGCAGAAAGTATTCAGTTGTTGAATGCATTTGACTGTAAAGCATCTTTCAAGCGAGCAAAGGAACTGCTGAGCTTTCTAGAAAACAAAATGAAACTTAAGGAGGAAGGCCCATCTCAAGCCATTTTGTCACGCCTGCATAATGTTCATTTCGTGCC
This sequence comes from Pachyseris speciosa, assembly GCA_016490735.1. Classification (NCBI taxonomy): domain Eukaryota; kingdom Metazoa; phylum Cnidaria; class Anthozoa; order Scleractinia; family Pachyseridae; genus Pachyseris; species Pachyseris speciosa. The sequence goes on from JAEMWC010000075.1 coordinate 832,014, forward strand.
CGTTCTTCCAAAGCCGAAATCTTTTCCTCTTGCTTGGAAGGGTGAAGCCTTTCACAGCCGTTCAACTTCTCTGATGGCGCCTAGCAACATGTACCTGAAAACTGCTAAGTACCTTGTTTGTTGTACAGAGCCAATCGTTGCCCCAGACATTTCCAAGAAGGTCGCAGAGTTATTGAAGCTAGAAGATAAAGAAGTTACTACTAGGCATGTGGTTAACCAGCTGGAAGAAGCCATGTCGACGGACGTTGGAGCTCTTGATCGTGAAAGTTATGACGAGGTGAGCTGCGTTTGCAAAAAGGCTTATGCGTTCCTTCAGTATAAGATTGCGACTAATGGATCTCCCATCAAAGAGCTCTTACGTGAAAAGAGATTCATTCTCTTGGCGAAACAGTTTCTTCCTGCCAACCGTGTAGCCCTAGAAGTGAAGGGTGACTGCTCCCCGTATCTTTACAAACTCCCCGAAGATTTATCTGATGGATGTTCCAGAATAATGAAACTTGCGGGTGTAAGGGAGCAGTTTGGAGATGAAGATTACATCTACAGTCTCCAAGAAGTCAAGAAGCAATTCAAAGGGATGCAAGTTGATGATCATACCCTGCAAGTGGCAGTTAATATGGCAGTTCAACTTGGTGATGCTTTAAAGCGTTCAGGTGCCAGTCCAGCTGAAGCACAAGAGAGGTGTGGATTGATCTATCTACCTTCCTCTGGAAGAGTTATGCTACCTGTTCCTGACCTTTGTATTAAGGACTGTCCATGGATGCCTGACGATCCTGCTGTGGAGTTTGTCAGTGACAAAATTCCTTGGTCAACCTGTGTCCAGCTTGGTGTCAAAACACGAAGAGAAGATGCCTTACAAGAACATGACATTGGCATTCCTTTTGGGCAGCAAGAGAAACTCACAAATCGTTTAAAGCGCATCCTAACAGGCTACCCAAGCGAAACAGAGATTTTGAAGGAGCTCATTCAGAATTCAGATGATGCACAAGCAAGTGAGATTTGCTTTATCAAAGACCCCAGACATCACCCAGATGAGAAAGTGTTTAAAGATAGTTGGAAGCAACTCCAAGGTCCTGCGTTGTGTGTTTACAACAACAGACCCTTTACCAATGCAGATATCAAAGGTATTCAGTCTCTTGGCGAGGGCAGCAAGGTAGACGATATAAACAAGACTGGTCAGTATGGAGTGGGGTTCAATGCTGTCTACCACTTAACTGATGTGCCTTCCTTCATGTCAAAAGGTAGAGAAATTGGGGATGTTCTGTGCGTGTTCGACCCCCATTGCAAGTACGTACCAAATGCAAGTGAGAAAGAACCAGGTAGGATGTTCAAAGACATCACGAGATTGAAGAAAAAGTTCCCAGATGTCTTTCCTTGTTACCTCGAGGAATATTTTCCACTAAAGAATGCAACCATGTTCAGGTTTCCCCTAAAGTCGGAGAGAATGGCAGAAGAATCCAAGATATCCTCTACTCCTGTAACGGTTCAAACATTGGACGCAATTATGGAACACCTGAAAGCCGAGTTGTTTGAAGTTCTCCTCTTCGTGAATAGTGTTAAGAAGATCACCCTAGCTGCCGTAGACGAAAGTGGACAACTGTTGAATTCGTATTCCGTTGAAGTACTGATGTCCAAAGAAGACGACAAGAAAAGGCAGACGTTCTCTCACTACATGAAGGAGATTGCAAGTCAAGCCAAAGATTTTGAAGTGTTCAAATGCACTTATTCTATGACGTTGAGAGACTGCTTTGGCAAGGAGGAGAAGTGGTTCATCGTACAGCAAATTGGCTTTGAACAGCCTATAGAACCAAGCATTGCTGATGCTTTAAAGAAAAAACAGCTTGGAATGCTTCCTCGTGGCGGTGTAGCCTGCCTTCTGGAGTGCACCAATCCAAATGAAGAGATGCAACGAAAAAAGAAGGCGTATTGTTTTCTTCCACTTCCGTGTGAAACTGATCTGCCAGTTCACGTCAATGGCCACTTTGCATTGGACCACGAGGCCAGACGACATTTGTGGCGGGATGAAGCCGGTGGTTATCGAAGTGATTGGAATCATGCTTTACTGCGTGATGTCATTGCATCCTGCTATCTGACCCTTTTGGACAAAGTGCGTGGTTTTCTTAAATTGCCAGTAATGCAAGACTCCACGCCTTGTAATCTGAAGTGCAGCAGAAGTACGATCCTTGAAAGACTGAGATTGTATGAAGAGCTTTTCCCTTGTTACCCTCTTCAAGATACACACTGGATGACACTGGTCAGCTCGGTCTACCAAGAAATGAGCAAGAGGAGAATGCGGTTGGTTCCTTTAGTGAGCAGTTCGGAAGCAGTTTCTGGAGGCCATGCTAAGAATTCATACGCATCTGACCTAGCACAGCTAACGTGGTTTCCACCGACTGGTACTGGGAAGGATAGAACATATTTTAATGATCTCGCTGTGAATGGATACTTTACCTCATTGTCCAAGAAGCGTGACGAAGATGAAGAAAGCAGCAAGAAAAAAGAGGAGGACAGGATGGAAAGCAAGAGGGTGTTTGAAGAGGCCCTGGTTAAAACTGGTTTCAATCTTGTAACTTTTTCAATGACCATTTTTGAGTCACTGAGGCAAGTAGGATTAGAGGTGTACTGCATTTCGCCCTCTGTGGTGATGGAGTTTTTCAAGTCTTTCAGTGATGCTGATCCACTTTGCAGTGTTGGAAAGATCCCGTGCCCTGTTTCCAAAACTCCATTTGAGAACAAACAGGTTGTGCGTGACATTTTGCAGTATTGCAAAGGGGATGACCATTTCCTGACGAACCTCTCAGGAATTCCTTTACTCCTTACCCAAGACAACTGCTTGAGAGCATTCAGCGAGAGTGATCAACGATGCTTGAGTTCCCATGCAGATATTTTGCCATGCTCTCCATCAATTTTTGTGCATTCCGAATTACGTCGAGAAGTTTTAAATACTGGTGCCTGCAGAAAAGCCTCAGTGTTCCGACCATTAGATGTTGGCGTTTTCGCATTGCACTTGCATCAAACTCTGCCTCGCATTTTCCTAAATGAGAGTCAGTTTGTGAAATGGCGTCCAGATGACCCAAATGGCACTTTGCCCAACATTGCGTGGGTTTCGAAAGTTTGGAAGTTCTTACGAGAGGCTGTTGATAACAAGATGAAGAAGTCAGGTGAAAGCAAGAAAGAAGAGAAATCCCTTATTGGTGACATTCTTTCCCCGCTATCTGAGTGGTGTATTCTTCCGGCAACAGTGGAAGTGGAAAGATTTCAAACGTCAGGCGGCTGGGAAACTGTAACAGAAAATTTCCTGGTTCCACTAAATCTGGCTAAAACTGTTGTTGCTTTCACCGATTGCAATGTGTCTAGTGGGAAGTTGGTAGAGGTACTGCGAATGTTTGCTTTGCCAGAGCTTCATTCAGATGTAGCAAAGTTGATTTCAAACCACTACCTTCATGATATTGTCGCATCTCCCAAAGCACCTGGTTCTTTGCTTGTGGCACTGGAGCGGAAGTTGCAAACGGATTCGTTTCGCTTTTGGAAAGTAAAACCTTCAGATGCTGCAGTTGTTTTAGATTACTTCAACAACAACGTGAAAAGTCTCTCCCATAACGAGAAAGCGATTTTAAGAAGGCTGCCACTTTTTCCAAAGGCAAGTGGTGGTCTTGCAAAGCTTGGGGATGACAAAGGTGTCACCGTACCTCCAGAAATACCCCAAGACGAGATGAGTGTAGCTGAAGTCAAGTTTCACTGTATATTTCTGAAATCTCGGGAAACCTCAGCAGATCTTTTCAGTTCATTGGAGATTGAGCATCTATCTTGTGTGAGGTATATCGCAATTTCATCTTTGACTGCTTCCAACATCTGACTCAAAACGCGAAGTTGGTCCATATGGAATACCTACGTGACTACATTTCCGCAGTACGTGCAGACAAGAAAGAAGTTCAAGAAAAGGAGAACCTGTTGGACTCTTTGAAATCAGTTAAGTTCATCCCAACCAAGGAGGTCGCAAAGAAGCCGAGTTCAACTGTGAATGACCCTGTGTTTTTCAGTCCCAAAGATGCCATAGAAATAAAATCATTGAGTTTTGGGGACCCTGGAAACGTCACCTTCTGCCCAAGCAATAACATGCTGATGGCAGCATCAAGTTTCTATGACCCTAGTAATGCCGTTTTTAAATCGCTGTTACCAGAAGAAAAGTTTCCACCAAAGCCATTTGATTCTGAGGACTGGCTAGAGTTTTTGAAGAAGATAGGCCTGGTTCAAGAGGTCAGCCAAAGCGAGTTCCTGAGATTTGCTTCCCAAGTTGCACATGAAGCTGCAACAGCGAGAACGGAACTTACTGACAACAAGTCTAAAGTTCTGGTGAGCCACCTTATCTGTCGACCCAATGTCGTGCGTGAAGGTCTCCTGAGACTTGCCCGTGACATTCCATTTGTGGCTCCACACCCTGTTAGCAAGAAGTTCCAAATGCTCTCTCCACCTTTTGCAAAAGATGGTCAACCTTCATTCCTGACATTCAAAGACGCAGTTTTCAAAAAGGACAAGAAGATTGTTTGGACAAAAATGTCCTTGCTTCCGAGGTGGGCAGATCCGAGGACATATATTGATAAGCTCGATTGTCGTCCAGAAAGTGCACCTCGCTACCTCAAGGCTCTTCTTTCGAATCTCAAGGTCATGGAGAAGCCTTCAGTAGACGTTGTCGTTGCTCACTGCCAGACCATCTGTAATCATGTTGAAAGCCACAAAGAAAGAGAAAATTGGTCATATGACCAGTTCTTCGTGTTAAAGGATGTCATGGGGCGCATTTACTCGTTTCTACAAAGTGAAGCCATCGGAAATTGTAAAGCAAAGAACGTTCTCCAAAATACACGTTGTATTTTGGTTGAAAGAGGTAGGAGATTTATTCTCCCTAGTCAAGCAGTCCTCGAGCTGTATAAAGATTGTGAAATAAAGCCGTTTCTCTACCAAGTACCTCCAGAATTTGGCAGGTTTCAGGCTTTGTTCGAGTTTTTAGGTTGTGCCAAGTCGGTGAGACCTACTCATTACGCGATGGTGTTGGAAATGTTACACCAGCATTGCAAAAATGCTAAACTTCACCCAAACGAGGTCCAAGTATGCTCGAAAGCAGTGAAAGGACTCTTTGAAAGCCTGCATAAGAATCCTAAAGATGCAATTTCCATCTCTCATTTGTACCTGCCAGCAATATCTCCAGCTCATGACTCACCAACTGGACATATCACCTCAATCCCTGTCAGTTTACGCAAATCGAACGAGCTAATGTTCAATGATGCTTCTTCCTGCAGCAAACGAATCGGGGGACTGACAAATTTCTTTTTACTTGACGCACTCGTGATGAATGCAGCCTCGGAATCTGCAGCGGTGAACATTAAAGACCTGTTAATGAGGCTGCCTTCACATTTACAACCAAGAATGCTTTCCTCCGTGGTGAAAGAACAACTCAGCAATTCCGAGAGCGCTCTCACAACGAATGGAGCTGTCATTGCATTGAAGCATCAGCTTTCCTCTTTGCAGTTTGGTTGTGGAATGGTCAGAATTATTAGACACGTCAACTGTGAGAAGAGAGAGTTCAATGAAGTGCTTGGAGACATTGGAAGACGTCTCCGAAGCATTGAACTCTGTGCTGTGGAAGGTCTTAAAACCTCACTATTTCTCAATGACAGCTTGATCCCTGGAAGTGAAGCAGAGCAAGAGTACTTTAGTGAGAAGACAGAGATCTCTGGTGATGAAGTTTGTAGGGTGTATGTCAATTCGGTCGCAGACGTTAATGACATTACCTCTTCAGTATCCAAAGTGATCATAGAAATGTATGGAGAATTCCTTGGACAGCAGGCGTTTCTTATTCCTGAGATGTTGCGTCATCCACCTCCAAAGATTTGGTCGTTGCTGGATCGGATGGGCATCCTAGCCGATGACACTGGCAGTCAACCAGAAATAGGTATCTATCCCGAGCCAGGTAGCTTTATTCCAATCGAAGACCATCATTTGCTGAATGATTCGTTTGAAGAATTTCAACGTGGGGAATTTGTAGGTTATCAGCTAGATGACCCAAGTCTACACCTGCAGGAAGGCGTTCCAACATATATCTATGCAGTGATTACTGAGGAGGTCACAGAGGAGGATGCTGGGCTCTTGACAAAGAAGTACATGATCAATATTGGTCGAGACAAAAAACCAGTAGTGGTCAATGTTGCTGACCTGTATAAGTTTCACCGACTAAAAGAAGTAGCTGACCAGCAAAGACAATGTCAGAGGAATACCCAGCAGGTCTTTGATGAAATTTCCAAATTACTCCAGGCTGCATGGGGACAACCAGAGGAGAAGAGAAGACAAATTGTTAAACGGCTCTACCTTCAGTGGCATCCGGACAAGAATTTAGGCGAGGAAGAATTTTGCACGAAAGCCTTTCAACACATACAGAGCACAATATCTCGGCTGGGTGGATCTTTTGGCAACTTCTTCACTACCTGGGAAGCACGTGCCAAAGAACATGGAGGTCAACGAGAAGAATACAGAGAAACCTTCTCCAAACAGTATGGCTCCTGGGGAACCTCATCTTTTGACACAGCTTGGCAGAATGTTCCTCCAAGTTTCTGCAAAAGGAATTCTCAGCCAGGAGAGGCTGCACGCTGGTTTAGGCAAGCTGAGGCCGACCTTGCATCAGCTAAAAATGATGTTGCCCTCAACAGCCCATCCTATGAGTGGGCATGCTTTAAATGCCACCAGGTAAGAGACCCTTTTTCGACCAACATTTTCCAGAAAATAATAGCACTGAAATACCATGGAGTTCTGAACAATGCTTTGGACTGGTTCGCTATTGTATGTTTGCATTTGGTCACGAGGGAAGTGACGACACTGTGTGCTTTAACTCTCCTGGGTGGTTTGAGGCGTCATTTACATTTTTTCAAGCAGTACATTTCTAAAAAACTTGAAAAAGAAATTAAAAAATGGTTTAACATATCTCATATCCTATTTACATTGCATTAAAAAGCAATAGCTTAGTGAAACACCAATAAGCATTTTCGTCCATCTAGAATAAAGTACTTGAGTAAATTAAGGGGAATGGATTCAAAGTCATCCCAAAATGGGTGCCAAAATGGGTGCCCTGGGCAACTAAAAATTAACAATTAAAAGAAAAATAGCTATAACAGATGAACCATCAGGAAAATGTAAAAACTATATACAATGTCCTTTACGCTTTAATCTCGAAGAAAGTGCATTTGTGTCTAAAACCGAGCTTGTGTATTTCGTATTGGTGTGAAGTCGAACTATTTCGTGTTGAAAGACCTGGAATTCTCAGAATTTAGTGTTCATAACTCCACTAAAAAATTAGACTCGTAATTGCTCTTACACCCGTTATTTGCAACCACTGAAGTAATATTTACATCTGTTTACTGTTATCCAGAGTACTTAGGTAAGATTTTTGCATGTGTCATACACAGGCAGCAGAGAAAGCACTAAAAGCAGCACAATTTAAAGTGGATGCAACTAGAGTGAATGTCCATAACTTGGTTGAGAACTCCATCTGTTTGGATGACTCTGAATTGACGCAATTAGCAAGCCACTTGGAGGTGCTTCTGGGTGAGTCAACACGCATGCGTTATCCGGACAGAATGTCTTACCCCAAGATTCCGAATGACGTGTACTCGAGCGAGATGGCTCTGGAGGCCTTTGAGAAAGCCAAGACGATTGTAGAACGAGTTAGAGGAAGACTTACTTGAGGTGTGTCAAGATTATTCTACTTTTTAAATTCACACGTTAGACACCTGTTTCAAGGATGAGAAACTTGAAAGTCCTGCTGTGGTCTAGCCTCCCATGCAGTCGTTTTAAGGGGACTCGTATTTCACCTCCTCCCCACTAACGCCTGCTTACCCGAAGCCAACATTCCTTTCCCATTGTTTGACTCGCGGGCATCCTAGCCAATCACGATCGAGCAACTGTCCAACGATGACAAGTAAAATTACTTATCCTTTTTAATATGCGTGCTTCTTTCTCTCGCGAATTTGTAAACGTATTAAAGCGCTGGAGCCGATTTGTTTTTGTGGCTAGTGCCTCGTAAGAGGCCAAGCCACCATGTTACGGCCTTGTGAGTGTGGGAGAGTGGGAATGTGGGAGTTTAATTCGAAGTATCTTCGTACATTTCCGTTCGGCAAGTGTTCGGAGATCAGGGTCGGCGGTCATCGGGTGGAATCGCTCAGCTCAAAACACGCGTTTGTTTGCCTTTCGTCCAGCGATACAGCAAGGTTGTAGCTTGCTGTTCGTTCGCGAGAATTCTTTCCACAGGACAAAATAAGAGTAGCATAAAGAATACAGATTGAAAGACTCTTGTTCGGTCGGTGAGATGTTAAGCTTATGTTGAATATTAAAACTCCACTGGGAGTGTGCATTCGCAGTTAAAGTTATTCTTTATATTGATGGGAAACTTTATCCGATGATTATTTTACTTTATTCCGATGTATTTCTTTGCATTAGACAACAGATGAGTGTTGTACTAAATGAGCGAAGATTCCAAGAAAATCTCCGATCAGATAACGCTGGGTATTTATTCTTGGTTTTCAGTCACGCAAGTAAAAAAATAAAATCATCAACCATTCGATAGATAAAGTCAAGAAATTGAGATATTGTAGAATAGTAATAAATAAACAACATGCCAAAGTCTCAGGGCTGTGCGGTATCCCGTACTCGAGTTATTCGGTAAAATCTACCACTCAAAATTATAGAGTTTAGTATGGACACGCCATGTTAGTGTCCCTCTGAGGGGCACAAATATGGCGGCCGGAAACGAGTGAAAACATCTGGAATTTACTTTTACTATCTCAAAGGCTTTCTTCTCTGTTTTGAGCTTGCAAAGATTCACATATACGCTTCTCTTGTCACGTTGGCTTTTCAGACCTAAAAAACACACGGGGAATCGATGTTTTCATGTACGTGACATGCTTGTGAGCAGACATGTTTATGTCACACACTGTAATAAAATCTAAAATTCAAATTGCTCTATTTTCAAAACAAAGCAAGCTACCGAGCTGAAAACATGCAAGCAGATACATTTCTAAAACGTCTTTTACGTGAAGCTAAAAATGCAAAAGTCTGTTTAATTTTAATTTTAGTTTTTTATGACGTCATGTGAAAACCAAGAATATGATCTGTCTTTGACATTCATATGTGGGCTGGGTGAGTGGGTGAGACGTTAAAACTTCTATTAGCGCACATAAACGAAGTGTTCTCGAATTCCAGCGAATAAGCCTGAAAATCGGCGAGATGAAATTGGGTGATAAACCGCAATAAAGCGACAGGTTAAACTGCGACGGATGCCAAACATTTGCATAACACGAAATACGCTTGATTGAACATATCACCTGACGACTGTTTGTTTAATACCTTTCGGCCAGCATCGGATGCGTGAAAAGACGTTTGGATGCTTCTTTTTGTAAGTGAATGAAAGCAAAAATGTTTGCACAGCAACCACGAAGAGCCTATGAGTATAAGAGTATTCCTTCTACGGGCGTCTGGATCATTCTCACATGCCGTCACTTAACGTTCGGAAATACGCTATTGTTATTTATTAGATAGAATAGTTTTCCCAGCACACGAAACACAACAAGCCCGTCTTTTGGTACTAGACCAATGTGATCAACCTAAAAGTGATCGAAAGCTTTCTAAAATCAGATAAATAAACTTTTTAGCTAGAACGGATGAAAGTTATTTTGAAACCGATGACTTTACTCACACCGGCAAAAAATTTGTCTTTCGCGAGTAGATAACTCAGGGTAACTCCATCGGCTCGATCGGGTGAGAATTTTCTCTGAACGGATGGTCGGTATTTAACGGATAGGTATGCTGCTATTTATTTTATTTTTGGAAAATTGGCTTCAAAAATAGGGTGCGCATTATATACGGTTGCGCATTGTATACACGGGTAAATTTCGAAAAAAAATCTTTCATCAGATATCGCAATAAGCGCTATGTTGTAAACAGCTTGACTTGCGTGACTCGAGTGACGAAGCTCAAACGGCAAACAACTGACAACCGTTTCGTATCCCTTTCTCGTGAAAATGAAAAAGCTTCAGCACTAGCCACATGCAGTCAGTGACTGTCTATTTTTTAGTAATACGATGTGTCACAAGAGACTAAAGCAAATAAGAATTTAGACGCGATCAAGTTAGAAATCTGAGGCATCGTTTACACGGACGCGGTTTCCAATCGACACGGTTTCAAGACCTCGAAACCGCATCAAAAACGACACGGTTTCGAAGTGTTTACACGGAACCTATCCAACCGCTTACGTCATTGCGATCTCGTTCTTAGGCATTGTTCTGGGAGCATAACACCGTCCAAAAAGTTGTTCCACCAAACACGAGTTCTCCCAGGCCGAATCCAGAATCGTCGTTTTGCTTTTTCTTCGTTACTCTGGAGCGTATCGACGAAAAAGTCAACATTTCAACCTGCCCTCCCATTTTTACATCGTTGCGCTTTCGCCGTTTACACGACCAATGAAACCGTATCGTTTGAAAACGATCCACTTTTGAAAGCGTTTTCAAAACGACCCGGTTCTGATAACGAACTCGTCCGGCGCCGTGTAAACGAAAGTCGTAACCGCATCGCAAGCGATGCGGTTACAAATGAAACCGCGTCCGTGTAAACAGTGCCGTAAGTAAGTAAGTAAGTAATTTTATTTATCCACATATCGCACATGAGCGAAGGCTCGTTTAAGTACAAATGTGCCATAGAAAATGAATTAAGAATTACAATGTGATATTTAATATAAATATACAGATTAAAATAATAATAATAATAAGAAGAAGAAGAAGAAGAAGAAGAAGAAGAAGAAGAAGAAATATGATAAAATTAAAAAAAATAAGCATTTATCAGTCGATCAAACATAGAGTAAACCGATGTGAAATTATCATACATGGTACAACAACAAAGCTCGGTCTCTCATGGTCTTGCATTAAATCAGATGGAATTCGCCCACGCAGCGATCCCAAAACGTCCTGGGGAAGTGGTCAGAAGTTATCAAACACCGATGGCATAGACTGCGCCAACTAGTAATTTTTTCTTCAGTTCACGAGATGCGGACGGCAAAATTATGCAGCTTATTACCTACTTGTAGCTGCTCGCTCGATCCACTGCGCGCTATGGTCTACCGATGGCAAAGTTTCCTTCCTCCAAATCACTCAGACTAAGCCGAAGATACGCCAATACTTAAATAACTGACTTGGCCCTTCATCAAATTCACGAGAAGTAACACAACAGCCACAACATGACCAGCGGCGAGGAAATCGAACATTGAAGGCGAAGCTTGCATGATACTGAAATAAGCGTCTTTCCGTAACTAGTCGGCATATAGACGGAAATATTATCGCTATTTCCTCTCGCAAATTCTTAAATTGAAGTCAGTTGATATGCATTTAAACGGGAAATTTTAAATGTAGAGCACACGGTGATCAAAGCTTGCTCAAGCGGTTGAACTATCCCGCGAAAAGCGTCCTGAGGTCAAGGCCAACCTTCCAGAATTTAGTAGGTAAAATGTGATTCGCTAAGCTGCGGGAAAGGAATGTTGGCTTCGGGTAAGCAGGCGTTAGTGAGGAGGAGGTGAAATACGAGTCCCCTAAAAATGACTGCGTGGGAGGCTAGCTGTGGTCAAGGATACTTCACAAATTAATGTGATCAAGTAAGCTGAAGCCACTCAAAAGGCACTAAGGCCACATGGTAGCGGGCATTACCCCTTAAATCTGCCAAAGCAAAGATTGAGCCCAAGCATTAGCAGCCATGGACAGCTGTTTCGGCCTTGTTAGGCCTCATCAGCATGGCATAGCTAATGCTCAGGCTCAAGTACCCACATATCAATAAAACAAGCAATGAACACGTAAAGCTTGTGGGATGTGGCTGGAGTGACAAGGATACTTCACAAATTAATGTGATCAAGTAAGCTGAAGCCACTCAAAAGGCACTAAGGCCACATGGTAGCGGGCATTACCCCTTAAATCTACCAAAGCAAAGATTGAGCCCAAGCATTAGCAGCCATGGACAGCTGTTTCGGCCTTGTTAGGCCTCATCAGCATGGCATAGCTAATGCTCAGGCTCAAGTACCCACATATCAATAAAACAAGCAATGAACACGTAAAGCTTGTGGGATGTGGCTGGAGTGACAAGGATACTTCACAAATTAATGTGATCAAGTAAGCTGAAGCCACTCAAAAGGCACTAAGGCCACATGGTAGCGCGCATTACCCCTTAAATCTACCAAAGCAAAGATTGAGCCCAAGCATTAGCAGCCATGGACAGCTGTTTCGGCCTTGTTAGGCCTCATCAGCATGGCATAGCTAATGCTCAGGCTCAAGTACCCACATATCAGTAAAACAAGCAATGAACACGTAAAGCTTGTGGGATGTGGCTGGAGTGACAAGGATACTTCACAAATTAATGTGATCAAATTAATGTGGCCTTAGTGCCTTTTGAGTGGCTTCAGCTTACTTGATCACATTAATTTGTGAAGTATCCTTGTCACTCCAGCCACATCCCACAAGCTTTACGTGTTCATTGCTTGTTTTATTGATATGTGGGTACTTGAGCCTGAGCATTAGCTATGCCATGCTGATGAGGCCTAACAAGGCCGAAACAGCTGTCCATGGCTGCTAATGCTTGGGCTCAATCTTTGCTTTGGTAGATTTAAGGGGTAATGCCCGCTACCATGTGGCCTTAGTGCCTTTTGAGTGGCTTCAGCTTACTTGATCACATTAATTTGTGAAGTATCCTTGTCACTCCAGCCACATCCCACAAGCTTTACGTGTTCATTGCTTGTTTTATTGATATGTGGGTACTTGAGCCTGAGCATTAGCTATGCCATGCTGATGAGGCCTAACAAGGTCGAAACAGCTGTCCATGGCTGCTAATGCTTGGGCTCAATCTTTGCTTTGGTAGATTTAAGGGGTAATGTCCGCTACCATGTGGCCTTAGTGCCTTTTGAGTGGCTTCAGCTTACTTGATCACATTAATTTGTGAAGTATCCTTGTCACTCCAGCCACATCCAACAAGCTTTACGTGTTCATAGCTGTGGTCAAGATTTGTTTTTCATGACATTTTGAAGAATACTCGTGTGTGTTAGGTAGATTATTGCAACGTAATTGTTTTTTTATTGTATTTGTTATTCGTGTGTTCGACTTGTCTTTCAAAGCCAATGCCGTTTCTCATTTTCATTGTAATTTGTATTATCAGACAAAGGGAATGAAGGTGTTATTCAATGTTAAATGGTTCATGGCTGAAAGGCGTCTGTGTTGGCATCTCGCACCTTAATGATGTGAAATGGGGATGGTGCCATCCTTTTGCGCAAACCTCATACGACATTTTAACTCGTGTTTACCTGTTTCAGGTATCTTTACGGCACAGAAGAAACAGCTAGCTTTAGTTCGTGTATGAAGAAATAAAAGCCAAGATCATTAACACGAGCACATCATTTTGCGGGAATGCATTGGTCTTCTTCAATAGCAAAGTTGTTACACGGGGACTCGGCTATTAAAAGTTTCAAAGAGTTAATTTAGGTAAATCGTCTCCTGCACCCAAAGTTCAAACGTAACTAAGAAATTCGTTTGACGTTACGCATTAGCTTACTGGCAATTGTGCGAAGAAGCGCGTGATTGCTATGTTCGTGTGTCGGTTTTGTGATGATTACGATCGGCCCAAAAATATTAGCAAGTAGTCAATTCTTATTATAGTTTTGTGATGTTTTGTTCAAGTCTATATCTTTAGAAATTTTGCAGAGGACAAATAACAAATGTGCAAAGTAATCGTCTCGAGGCAGGAAGTACGGCTGTACTGTGTTTTCCAGAAAACAGATGTTGATGTTTATTTAATTTTTATTTATTTAAGAGGCAGACCCCGTTTTCATGTTCAGTTTCAGTTTCGCATTTTGGGTGTTCGAACCAACCGAAACTCCCCTTCGTTTTATTTCGGTACACAATAAGGTCAACGGGTGCATCTGAGTTTGAAGACAAAATTCTTAGCCGCAATGAAGTCAGATTACTCTAGAAAAGTTTAGTTCAGTACGATTTATAACAAAATTGTTTGTAACAAGGGGTCACTGACCCTGATCTTCTCACTCTTTGGAGGTAAACATCTCACAAAGTCGCTAACGATTGCGCAGTTTTGTCGGGAAATGGCACGTAACATCATTGCGCCTTTCAAACATCTTTTGCGAGACAGGAATATCCAGCCATGTCCGAAGAGTGCGAAGATCTGGCTACGAGGTAAAAAAAAGGCGTCATTTATTTTTGACTAGAGAAGAAATAAATAAAGTTCATGTTCTTATTTCCGTCGGTAGTATTTAGTGATTGTTGATTTTATGAAGCATTTCACAAGAAATAAAAATACAAAAGTGCTTCGACGTTTCCATATGTGATCACTGACAATCGCCGACATTATTATCAAGAAATGAAAGTGAGTAAAGTCGGAAAATTACAATGAGTTCAGACTACATAAAGTTAGCATATGGAACGGAACTTAGTGTTTCGTGTTGTTTTACATACGAGGGATTTAATAACAGCATTTATTTGCTGATGTCATTATATAACATATTCAGTACATAACTTGCATTGTTCAGCTGGTTGAGATGATGCCTCACCCGAGCGAACTCTCGACCAGTGGTCACTTTTGCACATGAACCTGTCAGTAGCCCATTTAGTTTACAGTTGTGCGCCCACAGAACTGGCCTTGAGTGGAACCGACTCTGGAGTTTAACTGGTTTTGATACAAACCTCGTGTGTGAGTGCAACCTAGCTATGGTAACAATCACAACGATGAAACCTTTTTTTCTTTTCATTTCTGCCTGATTTAATGCTGTCTTTCTGCGGAACCTCTTAGCAATGGACTTACATAGAAGGAAATAGTATTTATACAGTTCATATTTAGGTAGCGTTAGAATTGCTGAATCGTACGCGAAACCACCTTACACGTCGAAAGCACGTATTTGGATAAAACAAATTGATGCCATGTTGCCGTGCGTCTTTTCATCAGTAAGATCGCTGAGGACGTAGAAATGTGGTAAGAAAAAAAGTGGCCCCAAGAACCATAGCCAAACTAATGTTCTTACCACATTCCGACGTCATCCACGATCTAACGCTGAACAAATGTACGGCAACAAAAAGTACATTTAGCTCGTCAAAGCCAATGAGCGGCTGGATGATTTGACTGTCAACAAAAATGAAAATCGCCGCTTGGTTTTCCCTGCCAGCCTTAAGACCACTCCGCCTCCCTAAGTTCCACTCTTCTTATCTTGCCACTGACTGTCTTTGGCAAACTGTCCACAAACTCAATCTGGAACAAAAAATGTGAAACAGGGTTTAGTGCGTTCAGTACACATCTCAGAAGCCTGAGCTCTTTTTCCAGTTCACTCGCTGTATCGCTTGAACAATGACGCATCATAGAATCAGAATGACCTTAAATCGCTGCATCCAGCGTCTCTGTGCAACATAGAGAAAATGCCACTCCATATGTTAATTTTATGTATGCTGAACGCGCACTGATTTTCACAACTTCATTGACCGTCATTTCTTGATAATGATGTCACTGATGACATCGAAAAGTTTTTATATTTTTATTTCTTGTGAAATGTTTGCGAACATGTTTGCCAATTGTTCCTTGAAGAATTTCCACACACCAAATTCTATTTACGAATGTGCCAGTATTGGGTGTTGTTTCTTTTGCTGGGCAGTTGTCTCACCTTTCTTGGGTACTTGTATGGTGCTGTTGTTTCTTTGACGTGGTCTTGTAATTCCTTCACCAACGACTCTTTGTCTCCATCGAAGTGAGGTGAGAGTACAACGAACGCTTTAACAACCTAAAGAGAAAATAAACGACCACAAGCAACTCCCTCAAACAAAAGTCCTTAAAAAAAAATCACAGAATTCTCCCATGGCTCTATTAATCTGTTCATTTACACTAAAGCCACAAACGTCGAACACCAATAAGTATTTTTACCTAACTGGATTCCCAAGAGCCTTTTCGATTTATTCTCTTACAACACTCCTTTTTTGGGTACAAATGTTTTCGATTGTGAAAGCTCCTAGAAATCCAACAAAAAGCTTAAAAAATTTATGTGAACGCCGCCCATATAAAATCAGACCTCTGTCGTTGTTCTCAGTACAGTGGCCTCGAAGCTTGTTAGAACGCAACTATCAGGATTTAAATTTGTAGTTTAAGTTAGCCAAACCTTTCTGCTCGTCATTGCATTCTACTCACCTCTCCCCTAACGGAATCAGGGCTGCTGACCACAGCGGCCTCTGCAACCGCATGGTGCTCTATCAAGGCACTTTCTACCTCAAATGGACCGATGCGATACCTACAAAAGCCAGTGACAATTTAGAATACTATCTAAAGGTGCCAAAGCCAGTTTATTGTACGAAAAAAATTCGAGTTCAGCTCATAGACAGTTGGTTAGGTCTGCTAAAATAAACTAAAATGTTTGTATAATAATCATTCGAAAAGTGTCAACCAAACCAACAAGCATCAATTAATTTGACACGACACCTCCGGATAGCACTTGCTATCCCGGGCTTTGCCAAAAGAAACAATTCACATCAGAGTCGGTGAATAGTGGTGGATATTTTAATCGAACCGCAAGCGTCCAGAATTATCCACCTCCACTTCGGTAAAGAATTGTGAATTAAGGCAGTAGATGAATAAAATGAACTCAAATAATCTTCTCTACTTGCCCTGCCGAGAGTATGACGTCATCTGAGCGTCCAACGAAAAAAAAGTAACCATCTTTGTCTCGATAACCTCGATCACCTGTTAGAAAACGCAATTGATAAAGAGAATTTTCATCACAATGTAATAAAAACTAGTCTCCGCCAGTAAGACTGAAGGTAAAGCAGAAATGATCAGTTAAACATTTTATCGTTTTTAACCGTTTGTGAAGTACCTGTCATACGTGGGAAAGAACAAAAGATACGACCTTCTTTGGATCTCTCTCTCCGTGAGAAAAACAACTACGCAGCTATTCGAGGTATAAACTAGACTGCGAGTAGTTTCTAATTCCGACGATGGATTGTGGGCCCGAATTATGAGGCGGGAGAAATACGCGCGAGCGGGCGAAATTGCGAGGAGACGCAACGCGATGGGAGCACCGATAATTTTCGTGTAGTTCGCCCGCCCCACAATCCGTCGCCGAAATCATTTAGAGACCACTCGCAGTATAGGTATAAAGTTCTATTAAGCCCCCCATCTCTTTTAAGCTCCCCACTCTAATAAGCCTCCCGTTTGGGAGTGGGTTTTTGTAATACGGCCCCTCCTCTCTAATAAGCCCCCCGCTCCTTTTCGACACGAGATTTTGTAATTATTCCCTCCTATTCCCTCTTACGAAATACACTTTATGCGGCCCTGTTAGTTTGTTTTTAAACAAATATACAATAAATCACACAATACTGTTTCCCGCTCGGTATTTAAGTAACGTTTTACTGCAGTTGTTTGCGATTTGTAAAGAAACTATTTAACACAAAAACGGCGTATTCAAAGATTTGAAATTAGCCCCCCTCTCCAATAAGCCCCCCGTTAATAATGCCTGAAATTAAATAAGCCCCCCCCGGGGGGGGCTTAATAGAGCTTTCACGGTAAACCCACGCAATCTTCTCTTAAATCCCTATAAAAACTCGATGCTAAATCGAATGAACCAGCGGTTTCATTATCCACCAAATTTTTATCTTGAAGGTTTCGTGTTGTAATACTATATTACTCTTACTCACCTGTCCAGTACAAATTATCATGCAGCACGGAGGCAGTACGATCAGGATCATCCTATAAGCAATAGAAACAACGGCATTTAACTTGTTGTCTTTATGACAAAAACGCGTGTCGTAACTGATCGACTGGTATGATATGCAGCACGGAGGCAGTACGATCAGGATCATCCTATAAGCAATAGAAACAACGGCACTTAATTTGTTGTCTTTATGACAAAAACGCGTGTCGTAACTGATCGACTGGTATGAATGACCTTGGTACAGTTGTCTGGGTTGAAAAAAAGTCTTATTTCAGATCATGGTTGTAACATCCGTGAACAATTTACCTAATTGTATATTACAAGCAAATACTTGTACAAGCTACAGTATATGCAATTATTGATATTTAACATCCCTAAAGTAGTTTGGGTAGTGGTAGTCATAGCAGTCGCAGTCGCGGTTGCAGTCGCAGGAACAAGTAGCAGTATGAGGACGAGAAGCAGTCGCAGTGCCTGAGTAGTAGCACTGAATGGCAGTCGTTTTGACAGAAGTAGTGACACGGGAAGTGGCAGTAGTAGTGACAGTGGCAGTGGCAGTGTTGCTGAGTTTCGTTTCAACATTCAGGTTCCATCTCTTGGAGCAGTTATTTCACAACTGTTTGCAAATATTTGTAAATTTGTAAACTGGTACAGTACAAATAAACGTTGTTGTTTTTGTTGTTGGTACTTGCTACTTACAACATATCGAGTAAAGAGTCCTACTGGTCTTTCTGGTGATATCTGCACAACAATTTCACCCTCTACTTCCGCGGGGCATTCATTGCCTTTTTCGTCCACAATCTGCACAAATTCACCCAGAAATTAAACCAAAAGAAACCAAACAGACATACGCGAGTTGTGCACTGATATTGTACCATCAACGGTTCTCGTTTCATGTCGGTTCAATGCAATGACAGATAGGTTGACACGGAAAAAAGTTTGACACTGAAGTGACACTCTTGACGTCAAAGTGACGTCTTTTCAGTTTGACACTGAAAAGACACTGAAGTGTTAACCAATGCACATCATGTTGCCATACCAAAAGCCAAAACAACTCTTTCCCTGTAATCTTCTACCTCAGTAGGTACAAATCTCATATATTTAAACACTTTTACAACTGTAGGGGAGACATTACAAAAGTGCCACTTAAATTATATCTTAAAGGATGTTTCATTTCAATGCCTCAGCATTAAGATTTTGCTCACAGACAAAACGTATTCCAACTCTTCACAGCGTGATGAAAGAACACCTTGGACTTCATCGGCGAACTTAAGGGTGACAAATTGATTTCATGACCGAAGCTTCGACTCCGCTACTAAGAACACATAAACGTCCTCGCTAACCTTCATGTCATAACCAGGAGCGGGTTTGCCCATGGATCCAGGACGGTTTTCAAGACAACGAAATGTCGCACACAGGAGTGTCTGAAACGAGATAAAGGGACCTAACTCATAAGATACGCTACGTAACGGGAGATACTGTTATTGCTACAGGTCCATTGTAGCTAACAACTGCTATATACTGCACAAGGTAACGTTGCCACCGAACAGAGTTTCTTATGATTGGTTCCAATTCAGCCGGCCAGTCAAAATGTAAGGAATGTACGAGGCGAGTTGTAAGACGGACTTGACAGCAGTCGTAAGCCGAACGTCCAACCTGGCAACTCCTTTCCAAATTTCAGGCATTGGCTTCCTAGAGCCAAAGTCATCAGAAGAACCTTTGTGCGATTGCAACATGACAGCAAACATCACTCTTCATTTTTGTGTTGCAAATTAAAGACAGTAACAAAACTTTGCAGCAATGCCAAGTTCATGGCCACTACCATTTTGGCACGGAGAACGAAAAATGGAGTACGAGACGGTACGAGAATAAAGCGACCATTTCATTTCCAGGACAATACATACGCGGACAGATCAATAATAAAAATTACAACCACCAAGAAACGTTTTCTGTATTCAGTTTCCATATACAATACATGTGCGCTCCTCGTTCCTAGTTTACTTACAGTCTCACTTTGACCATATCCTTCTCTGATCTGAAGTCCAGTTGCTTCTCTCCATTCATCAATGACTTCGGGATTTAAAGGTTCTCCTGCACTGAGACAATGCCTTAGCTGAGGAAACTTGAAATTGGTAAGGTCCTCTTGAATCATCATCCGGTAAGCTGTTGGAGCCGAGCAGAAAGTACTTATAGGGTATTTTTGAAGCGTGTCCAAAATAGCCAAGGAGTCAAAACGAGCTCTGTGATACACAAATACACAGGAACCTTGCAACCATGGGCCGAAAAAGCTGCTGTACGCAGATTTTGCCCAGCCAGTGTCCGAAATGTTCCAGTGAGTATCCTCAGGTGAGAGGTCCAACCAGTACCTGTGAAAGTGAACGATATTATCTATGATGACCTTCCACTGGTAAAAAAAACCTTCATTACCAAAAATAAACGGACGAATTTACTTATTTCATTTAATGTGTTAGTAGTAAACAATTTACTTTGACCAAACTTGTAAAAATGTACCACTACAAATTGGCTAGAAACCAAAGAACAAGAAAGTATGTCACGCCTCATTCTGAGAGAATGACAGATGCCAGTGCATTTTCAAGACAGACTTGGGTTCCTGCGCATATCTGTCGGAAATAATGGTGAATGTTATGACGTTAGGGATCTTACTTCCCAGTAGTGATGTGTCCCAATCCACAACTGGCGTGTGTGTGCTCTGCCATCTTGGGGTGCCCTGTTGTTCCACTCGTGAAGTAAACTGTCATCGGCTCATCACTGAGTGTTCGCACGCACTGTAAGACGTGACAACGTTTGTTATTGATTAATTTTAAATGCACTAGCTAATTGCACAAACTGGAAAAAGGGTTGTTGAATCCCGATGTGGAAACCTCAATGGCGTCAAAGGCGATAAGAAAATAAGTAGAGAAAGAACAACTACAGATTTTCGCATTCAACAAAATGCCAAATAATTGTTCTATTAGTGACTGGTGACACTTTTGTTTCTAGGAGTTTTCAATGACGACAACGAATAGTAGAGGGAAAACGAGTCTACTTGTGCAAAGCGTTTTCCGTCTGTTGTACGTCTTTTCAAGTGAAACAGCCAGTTACGAGAACGATGATGGAGTGGCCAACAATTTTGATAGAAAAGCATTAGTAATAAAAAAATAAGATCGGCACGCGTCCTAATCGTCCGTTCTAACCTCAGTCTGACATGGGAGCGAGCAATGCAGACCACACCTTCCTACCCCTAAGAAGTCTACCGTCTCTGTTCCGATGTAACGCCCTGTTTTAGTGTTAAAGCGGTCGATTTTGACTTATTCCCAGTTCCAACCTCTTGATATGTCACTTTGTCAACGTCCACAGCACGTGATTTAACTTATCACCAACCTTGTGTTCCGAAGAAGCTTGTTCAAACAATTCCCTAAACGGAAGCCAGCCTTTCCTAAAAATCAAACAAGAAAAAGATTATTTGTATGAGAGATAGCAATAACAGAAAAAAAGACCAAGAGAGATGTCGCTGAACAGAATAGGTACCTGTCTTCGGTTTCCTGTTCCAGTTCAGTTACGAGAAGCTTTGTTTTCAAAGAAGGAGCAAACTTGGCAACCTACAACGAAAGATTGGCAAGCTGAATACTGCAACACTTAGTTAATTTTATTAACTTCGTGTCAGGAAAACACATGAGCGTTTGAGGGGAACACCAGCGAATGAAATGTACAAGGTTACATGCAGTATCAACGTGACATCTTAATGTAGAGAATCGACCCCATACTCGATTATTTATGCTGTGTTCATGAGAACTAAGATATCAGAGAACTTTTTTACTTTTAAATATTCGTCACTCAAGTATCCGTCATGATATAATTAATAGCTTCAATGTAGCTTTACTAAAGGTAGAGCTACTTAAGCAGTAGTGAAAAGAAAGCCTGAAAAAATTTCAGGCTTGTACGGCATTAGAAACCACATATATCTGAACTGCAGTAGAGCACTGCACCGGTATGGCAGAGGTCGTGGGTTCGAATCCCGTTCAAGCCCGAACTTTTTTTCAGGCTTTCTTCTCACTACTGCTTAAGCAGTGGTCATAACTGCGATGATCATTCACATATTTATTCTTTAATTCGCAGTTCAAATATATGATTTTCGTATATTCATTCTCATAGAGTAAACTAAGTTGACCAGAAGTTTATAATTGCAGGACAGTGATTCCACTGTTCGTTTGTTCTTGACGGCAAAATAGGGCTGAAGGGAAAAGGGTGTGCGCGTGTAATCAGCAATCCCCGCCATACATCTTTGAACACAAGAACGCGCGGTCATTAAGCCGTGAGACATAAGACAGCCAATATGTAAGGGACAAATAAAAGCGTAAGATCCCACTGTACCTCATCTACCAGCTTCGCACTGTCCTCGTCCGCTATGATACAAGTCGCATGTGAAGCAAGTAGTCTTGACTTGATGTCTCTTGTTCGTAATTGTGTCGAGCCAGGACTGATAATCGTCCCTTAACAAAAAAAACAATTACTGGGCACGATTAATAAGCAATTTTTCATGTCACTCCTCTCTTTAACAAGTTAAGTGTCGGAATGGTTGATGATTTTCCGATTGAATTGCGCTTAAACTAATAAATGAGCAATTAACCTACAGAGACGTTAAGGCCCGGTTCACACGTCGCATTTCTTCCCTGTCGAATTCAGTTAAACTAATTAAATTCGACGTCTGAATCAGCTGCCGAATTTCTGCCGCACGTTCATCTAGTCTTGTCGCATTATCCGGCAGAAATGTGGCAACGATTTAAACGTCTTGTCTTGAATTGAGTCTAAATACATCGATTTACATACCGAGCCTTAGGCAGGATCGGTAAACTTCTGTTGCATTTTCTCGAGACAAAAGAAGCACAATCAGAATATGAATTAAGTGCGGCACAAGTGCAACGTATGAATAAACACTCGAATTTCTGCCGCACGTAGTTGAATTGACTTCGACTCGGCATAAATGAGGCATATGAACCGGGCTTAAGCGGGTTTTTTGTCAGAACTGGACGGCCGAGATGGTCCCGTTTGTAAACAGAAAACGCGCCATTTTGAAGGGCTGGCTCAACAAAGTTCACAAACTTGTGCATTCTGTTAATTGTATGTGCCATTTAAAAGGAATACGAAAGTCAACATACAACCATGTCATCCGAATTAGTGCCCTAATTAACTGGCAAATGTAAAGCGTCTCAAGTAAGTTTCAAACGGTTAAAAACAAGATTTAAATGTTCTGTTCTTGCAATTACTACATGTCTGGTATAAACCTCGTTCCCAGGGTCTCTCTTCTTCCCGCCCCCTCTCTCGCTCCAGGGGGCGGGAAGAAGAGAGACCCTGGGAACGAGGTTGGTCTGGTACATTTTATTAACTCAATACTTTCAATTGTTTTGTTTCATGCCTCTTCGTGACACTATACCTGATCGTAAGCAAGCGATGTTGAGGAGCCACCATTCTGGTAGTCTTGGTAATATCACCATTACCCGGTCCCCTCTTTGAACTTCACCAGCTTCCAAAAGCACATTAGCGGTTCTACAAAAACAAGCAAAAAGGCTGAGTCGTGATAAAACAGTAACAACAACGAAGTTGGTGTTTTATGAAATTGTAGGCCAGGTTGTAAATCGCACAGTTAACTAACCTTCTGCTCTTTTCAGCAAGTTGTTCAAATGACCACTTGATTTCATTTCCTTTATCATCAACCCACCAAAATGCCGGGTGTCCATCTTTTCTCTGCCCTCCCTTAAAAATGCAGTATATGCAATGAATTGTTGATGAAAACAGTGGATGGTAAGGTATGTAAAATATAGGATAGATCAGGGCCTTAAAATCCGCAGACGCATGTAATAGTGTATGACTGTATATACTTCTGACAAGTAGTCCCTAAATTCAAAGAAACGTTTACTTATTCTCGGTGGGAGAGGTGAGGTGTCTTCTTGTGCCAGTGACATTGACCCCTCTAAGAAAAAAAGAGCAGTAGGTTCTCTATCACAGACCCAAAGATAAACGTGAGATGATTTGAAGTTTACCTATCAGCGCAGACGTCATCGCTCGCTTTAGCACAAGCCTCTTTGGCCAAAAATCAACGGAGGGCTGTACAGTGTCGAAAAACCAATCAAAGAACATGCTAGGTTAATTTTCACTTTCTGTAGATTGGCCCGTTGCCTCTCGGGTAAAGTATCTTTCGAATCACTCATTCCCAAGCAAATGAGAACACCCTCGACATAAGCATAAGTATAAGCATAAGCACAAGAAGAACGAGCATGGTTCGTTTTTCTTGTGCTTATGCTTATGCTTATGTCGAGGGTGTTCTCACTTGCTTTTGCGAGTGCTTGCGCTTGTGCTTACGCTTACATTGCTCGCAAAAACTCTCGGACGATTTTTATTTTTGACAAAAAAAGTGTCCGAAAATAAAACCGTCCGAAATTTTTAAGCGTCCGAAATTTCAAGAGCCCGAAATTTTTTTAAGTACTTTGTTGGGCGTCGCCATTACATGTATTTAAGGCCAATATACATTATTATATCAGTAGCTAGAACTCGGATTAGGCTTTGCTCGTTCATCTTATCACTGGAAAAGAAAATTTCGTTTCTTCATCTTATGAAAAACATTGTAGATGAATCCATTTTGAGCTCCAAAACCATTACTTTCATTCGTGAAGCGAACTCCAGTGGAAACACTGCTTGAGATAGCGGCTTGATAGAATTTGTTATTTTCTCGTCGATGTATCTTTAAGGTCGGCACACACGAGGGGACTAGTCCCTGCGACTAGTCCCTGCAACTAGTCCCCTGAAGAGTTTACACGAAGGGACTGGTCGCAGGGACTAGTCCCACGAACAGTTCACACGCAGGGACCAGCATAATTTGAGGGGACAAGTCGCAGGGACCAAATTTTGGTCCCTGCAACTAGATTTTCTAATTGAATGGGTAGTTCACACGAAGGGACTTGGTCCCGGGACTAGTCGCGGGGACTAGTCGCAGGGACTAGTCCCTCCGTGTGTGCCGACCTTTAAAACCTCGAGGGTGCAATATCTATGCAATATCTATGTGCAATATGCTATCATTTTCACGTGTAATCCCTGTTTTGTAGGCGTAAATTTACTTTAGCTCTGATTCAGCAAATTGTCCGAAATTTTCGGACACTTGAAGTGTCCGAAAATTAAACGTCCCAAATAAAACGCCCGCCATTGTTTTACCCCAGATTTTCTGGAAAATGGCGGTCCATTATCCCAGAGTCTCTCCCGGCGACTAACCGCTGGCCAAAGACCCTGAGGACTCTGGGTACGAGATTGTTGCCCGTGGGGAGTGATCGGGAAAGGATGAGGTGCCGAAAATTTAAGGGTTATACAAAGATGGCTTTACGGTGTTACAAGGAACACAGATACAAGGAAGAGTTGGGAGTCGGCCTGTATTCTGCTTAATGAAAACATTCCCGACAGTTTAATACAGCAGAAGTTAGTAAACCTTAATCGGGGCCGATTCCACAATTTACAATTAATCCTGAATATTTTAACCAACTGAAACTGAAATATATCAGAAGCTGGTCAGAAAATCCACTAGTCAAAAAGCCACGAATTCCCAAGTTTATACATGTTTTAGTCTTCTCCTTAAAGCTGGGGATGGGGAGGAGGGTCTTCCCGCAAAGATGCGGACATTCAATATTCAAAGAACGCGCGCGTTACAAAGAACAACAGATACTAAGACACCAAGAAGTAGTACGAAGTAGTAGCATATCGCTGACTTTCCAAACCGAAAAAGTTTATTTATTTTCTTTCTCCTAGCCTGCGAGAAAGAAGCCGGATAAATGCCGGCAAGTATTTTCTCAATAAATACATTCACGACGTTTTACTAAGAAAAGATTAACCACTCCCCACCCCACCCCCCACCTTCCCCCGGCCGATTGCACGGATGACAATCGTGAATATTCTGAATGTTCCAAACAACAGGGAGGCTACAACGCATCAGAAGCAGATTAACAAGCTCGCTATTTCCATCGGTTCCCAAGTTAGACGTTTCAAGTTGAGGTTTCAGTATGAACAAGTTTAAGTTTATCCTTTACACACAAACATGTCAGAATTGTCAAAGGAACTTATGTTCACCGATCAAGTGCTATATGTGCCCGCTGTAGGTATGAAATTAATGAACTAATGCTACCTTATGTCCATACCTTCTCTTTCTGTGCCCATTCGTCGATTATATCGGCAAAATTGAAATATTCCGGGACCTCGAGGTTAAATTCTCGCCGCCCTTGCTCGTAGTCGATGAATCCAACTTTGGAGTCGAAGACAGGCGGTGTAACGACATGAACACGATGGAAAGAACTCCATCGGGACAAAATACAGTTCACAGTCTTAGCAGATCGACTATGTATCTTCGCTGATCTCCACGAATTCAAAATATTACTGACTACAAGAGATGAATCTATCGCTAACAGCCGCATTTTCGTATCAAATTCTACCTCATTGATTGGAGCGAGATTATTGCCACTGTAGGAGATTGCGTGACGCGTTCGCGACTTCAATTATTGGACGCAATCGTATAATATACAATAATACAATACAATGGCCGTTTTTATGCTACAGACGTTAAAGTCGTCCAGACGCATTTAACGTCTGAGACGTTAAAGCCGTCTGGTATAAAAACGGGACGCATAAAAGTAGACGATCTAACAGAAAAAAACAAGATTTTTCTAAAAATAGACTGGGTTCTATTCTCGGACTGGACGATAGGCACGAGTAAACTCGGCGCCAAATAAACTTCAAACGCGCGAACATGGCGGAATTGCAGACTCTGAAACCTAATTGTCGACGTAGTCAAGAAAGACAAGAAATGGAGATGCAAATGTTTTTGACAAAGAAAATCAGTCGAGGAAGGGTTTTTAAGGCGATGGACGAGGAAAGAGATATGGCCGAAGCATTTGGCTTGTCTGCCGTGGCGACCAAGAGAGCAAGAACAAGAGAGCAAAGAACGAAGTGCTGATTAACAAAGGAATTCAGGGCTAAATACGTCCCAGTTAGGTCGTCCCGTTTTTATACTAGACGCATTTAACGTCTGAGACGTTTAAGTCGTCTGATAAGTGCGTCTAAACGACGCACTTAAATCAAGACGTTAAAGTCGTCAGACGTTAAATGCGTCTGTCTTATTTACCGTTTTTATACTAGACGTTAAAGTCGTCTCGAGACGACTTTAACGTCTCAGACGACTTTAACGTCTCTAGCATAAAAACGGCCAATTTTTATGGCGCCCTATCCAAAAGCTC
This sequence comes from Pachyseris speciosa, assembly GCA_016490735.1. NCBI lineage: Eukaryota > Metazoa > Cnidaria > Anthozoa > Scleractinia > Pachyseridae > Pachyseris > Pachyseris speciosa. The sequence continues at coordinate 859,035 of JAEMWC010000075.1, forward strand.
TGGGGCGCTTTACAATTAAAGTTAAAAAGTATTATTGTTGTGTTTCGACGAAGTATTGTTTTATGGTAGCTCTGTGCAGGTTTTTGAAAATATATTCTCCCCTAAAAATGAACATTGATTATCGTAACAGTTACATCAGTGAAAAAAAAAAATTCCAGCGACCGATCCCATCATTTTCAAAATACAAAAGGTGCAAATCAACAAATTTATTCAGAAACATTCACAAGAAAGGAACCGCATCCCTTTCGATCCTAGCCACACCTTGGTTTAAATATCATACAAGTCATTTGAACTGATTTCCTGACTGATTTCATTCATTCAAGTTTTAAATTACAAATAAAATCGCTCTTGTCTCTTTTATTTATTTATTTATTTATTTGCGTGATTATGTTCATTTTCAATTTAAATAGACAACATTCGTATTCTCGGTAATGAACTTGATCTAGCATGAAGTGGAGGCTCATGCGGGGAAATACATTTACATATGAAAAGATTCCCCCGCATGAGCCTCCACTTCATGCTAGATCCAGTTCATTACTGAGAATACGAATATTGTGCTCATTTACGCGTGGTAATATATGAACTCGAACTGGAATTAAACCTTAGCTGAACTATTAATACCAATGGTTGCTTCATTATTTCACCTTGTCTTTTGAACTCCGGGAGCAGGTACTCCCACAAATGTGCCACAGGATAGGGTATGTTGTCCTAGGTTCTCGATCCTTAAATAGAGTATCATTTTTGCCCATGTTGGCATAGTGTTCCCGGTGTGATCCTTAGATAGGGTGCCTAAATTGCATCAGCTAAAATAGCAAACGAAATACAAATGATCTCTTAAAATTAAATTACAGTAAAAGCTCTATTAACCCCCCCGTCTCTAAGCCCCCTTTCTAATAAGCCTCCAGTTTGGACGTCGGTTTCGTAATAAGCCTCCCCCCTCTCTAATAAGCCCAACTCCCCCTTTTGGGACACGAGATTTTGTAATTAGCCCCTCCTATTCCTTCTTGCAAAATCAACTTCATGTGGCCCAATCCAAACAAAACAAAATCATGTTATTCGTCTTATGTTCTTTGCCACCTTGTATGGACCAGATACAGACAGTGCATTACCATTACTTAACTTACTGGATTTACTTACTGTTAAGAATATCTATAAACTAAAGCTTCTTAGCTTCACTCATCAATGGCATTCTAAAAAATTACCAAATATCTTTAGCCAGCATTTTCGCTATGCAAGGGAAGTCCATACATATAATACGAGATATGCTTCAAAAAGTAACTTTTACAAACCATGTATCAGGACTAACATAGGGAAACAAACAACATCGGCTATGGCGACTGAAATGTGGCAACAGCTCCTCACCCATATTAAAAACTTCTCAACTTATAATTTTCCTAAAGAAAATGAAAGAATACTTGTTGGCCGAACAATTAACATACTGAAATTATTCCAATCATATGGCCATCCACTATTATGACTGTTTTTCTTTTCTCTTCTTGCCATCTATGTGTTTTCTTTTTTTTTTCTTTTTGTGGTGTGTTGTGTATGTCTTACGATGTTGTGTATGTAATACATAAAATATGAGCGGGAGACCTTTATGGGAAGCCCATAAAGGTCTCACGCGAATATTTTATGTTACTTGTGAAATGAAACAATAGATTGTGTTTGTCGTGTTTGTAATGTTAATCAGTAGAGATCTGTATCAAAGTTAATGCATACTAATTAGCGGAGCAGGACACTTTTATGAAAGTTAATGATTTTTATTGGGGTTTAGAGAGGTATACATGTGACTCAAATACTACCCGTAGATTGGTCGTTAGTCTTATGAATTAATATATAGATTTAGCCAAGCCTAAAAGCGGAGCTCCATGGTTATTATTTTATTTACTGGTATTGAGCAACTCCGCATGGCTTTCCTTGCGCCAATATTTTGTGTTTAGAGCAGTCAATAGGAATTGACCGCGGTTCAAAAACCTCAAAACATTAAAACATTCCAAAACAACAAGACGCCTATGTTTGTTCGAAGATTCTTGGAAAGGGTGAAGAAAGTTGATAAGTAAGCTTCTAGTAAGATAGAAAAATTACTAAGCAATCTTAAGATTTTACATAACGGTCCGTAGAGTATGAACCTGATCGTTTAGAGCAGTCAACAGGAATTGACCGCGATTCACAAACCACAGAATAACAAAACATTACAAGAAAACAAATTCACTGACGATGCGTAGGTTTGTCGGTTTCTTTGGAAAAGGTTGGGAAAATAGACAAGTGACAATTTCGTAGCAAGTTAATAAAAATTGTTAAGCAATTTTGACATAAGCTTAAATATCAGAGAAAAGAGAAAAAGGAAAACAAGCCGATGGTTGGATAGGTAATCGCACTGGGCCGAGAAAAATTAAGAATTGATATTATCTGTGTTTTCAGAAGTTGCTGAAATTGTCTTCTTTGCGCAAAACACAAGTAATACTAAAGCCCCCGCTAAACGATCAAACATTTTCCTGAACATTGTGTTTGACAAACATAACGTTGGGTGACTAGCCGATAAACAAATTTCCTTGGGCGAGAAACCTCTGCTAGCAGGAAAACAAACAATATTTGACCAAACACAAGACAAAGCGAGTACACAGGACACTTTTTGCGTGTTATCGCTGAAATTTTCACGTTCTTAATTTGGTTTGCTTTTTACTGACTGTGCACTTTCTTGGTTGTGTTGGCTAAACGATCAAACATTTGTTCGTAGAGCGAAATTTTAGATGAAAATGTTTCATCTGGATCAAACATAGAAAGCCGTTTTAAATTATCTTCCAACACGATGTTGAATGAAGTGTTTGATCGTTTAGCCTGGGCTTAATGCTTTATTTTACGAGGACTCATTGCGATTACTTGTTAATAAGTTAGGGGCGAAAGTTTTTTTAATGCTGCTGAGGCACCGACGTCGAAAAACACTGAAAACAGTCAGCCAAGCGGAGTGAAAACACTCGTTCGCTTGCATGAAAACAACAAAACAAACAAACAATTCAACCACTTCTTTGCTTGCAAAACGAGTAGAGATGATTTTTATTTATATCCAGTCGAGAGAAAAATACAAATTGCTTTCCTGAACAAAAATAAGAACGATTAAACCATTTAATGTTAAGCTTCAATTCATTTAATTGAGTCACCTGTGTTGAAGAGGTTGAAAATACGAATCCACTTGAGTTAAAACACGCATCTGGAAAAATAACAAACGGTTTGTCCAAAGAAAGAACTTCTTCCACTAACTTTGAGCTACTCGTTCCTCCCATTAATGCCGGTGGACTGTTAAGTGACCTTTCTTGGTGAGTTGCGAGGTGCCGCGGTAAAGTGAAAGTCCTTGAAGCCTTGAATTATTTTATTTTTCAACCACACAATCCGGGCGTCGATTATGCAAGTCGAGCCAAGTTTTAAGCGTTTCCTGAGGCAAATGTTTTGCTATCCTTTTTATCACTTGAAAATTCACCTTCCGGAGTATCTGTTAATTAGTTATTGATTTTTATGCCTTTTACGCGAATTAAAAGACAAACTTCGCAAACTTCGAAGAAGATGAAGTTGTTTTGGTCAAAATGAAGAAACCAACTGACTGTGAAATTACGAGCCGCAGAAAGCGCGCGGAAAATTAAGCCTCGTTTTGGTTTGGGTGCCTCGTTTTGGTTAAATTAACCTGGTTTGAGCCTGCGATCTAATCTAAAACAAGTACGTGGTCAGCGGTCAAATTAAAAAAACAGCTGACCTATATAAGCTCTAAACTTGAGCCCGCAATATGGCCACGTGATACGGTTAGCACTTGTTCACAGGGATGGAAAGGACCTTTAGGGTCAGGGTTAGGGTTAGGGGTAAGGCTAGGGTTATAATTAGGGTTAGGGTTAGGGTTAGGGTTATTAGGGTTAGGGTTAGGGTTAGGTTTGGGGGTTAGAGTTAGTGTTAGGTTTAGGGTTGGGGCTAGCATAATTAATGAGGTCCTTTCCATCCCTGTGAACGAGTGCTAACCACGTGATACTGGTCAGCGGAAACCTTGTTTTGACAGCTGTCAATTGGCCATGACACGGATGTCCTATATCAAAGTTGCACGCTGCAAACTAGCTGATGAGCTGGGAACCCAGCTGGGTCAGGTGGAGTATGGCCGCCATGTTGGATTATTATGGTTATTATTAGGATATTATTAATTATTGGGCAACTCCACCGTCGTCGTCGTCGTCGTCGTCGTCGTCGTGCGCGCCCACGAGCAATACCGCTAGCCGCTTTTACCATGAGAAAAGCAGTTGACGGGTTTATATAGGTATGGTGCTCCGCCGGAGCTCCGCTATTAATGAATTTTACAAGTCTAGTTATTGTGATGTCCTGTACATTCGAAACTACCTTCAAAGAGCTAGCTGCTAGCTCAAAAACCTTACGGTTACTAGCTGCTACGCATTTCCTTTTATGTAATAATATTTAGTTTAAATTGTAATTGATTATTCTATGTGTTAAGTTGCTAATTATTTAATAAGTTTTACAAACTGTGTAATGGAAATGTGAATAAAGTGTTGTTTCATTGTTTAAACAATATACATTCGAACAGCTCACAGGATTGGCTGAGAAAACAATAAACAAACAACAGAAACAAAGGACCCTAGCCCTGAAATAATGGAGCTGCGTGGTAATAAGAACCAATGAAATAAGAGGTTACTGAGAGGTGCATGGCATCTGAAGAAATAAGCCCCCCTCCCCTCTCTATTAAGTCCCCCTCTCTAATAAGCCCTCTGTTAATGAGACCTGAAATTAAATAAGCCCCCACCCCCACCCCACCCCGGGGTCTTAATAGAATTTTTACGTTATCCGTTAGAGTATTAGCAAAGCGATTTTATAAAAATAGTGTTTTTCCTTGGTAGTTAGTCATTTTGGGTTTGGGCCTAATCCGTCTACACTGCTGGAAAAAGCACCTTAAAAATAGCAAACTTCTCAAGGTTTGGGAGTCGCATCTTTTAGCTTCGCAAAGTCAGGAAATGTTACACTAATTATGGACTTGCAAGGTTCAGAGTAGTGGCATCAGTTTATTCAGTTTATTTGCAACAACAACAGCGTTTGACATATAAAAAGTACCCACCCGAAGGTAGCAAAGGCTAGTTGAGTCGGGTGGGTCAAAAGGATGTTAAAAACACAAAAGGAAAATAACACAAATTACAAAAATTAATTTAAAATAATTCAAGTACAGATTACAAATCTGGGAAGCAATACCCATTGAAGTTAAGTGTCTGCCCCTTAATACTTTCAAAAATACTTAATACTTTCTGCCCCTTAAAGTGTCTATATCGTCTTCTATTTTTTTGTTGTTGTTGTTCGGGTATATACATAAGGAGTAGATAGCTGTTCAAGAAATTTTTTTCGAATTCCGCAGTGGTTTCGCCCTGAAATCGTCGTTCAAACTTCCCGCTTGAGCCACGCCCATCAAACTTGACCGAGCTAGTAAGGGGTGTGGGTCTATTCCTGATCTGACGTCACAAACTGATTTGCACCTCATTAAGTCTTTGTAAACATGCATGCAAAGCAGTTTGTGACGTCAGATCAGGAATATACCGTTGCCCCTTACTAGCTTGGTCAAGTTTGATGGGCGTGGCTCAAGCTGGAAATTTGAACGAAGATTTCAGGGCAAAAACGCGGGGGAATTCGAAAAAACGTTTTTGAACAGCTATCTACTCCTTATGTACATATCAGAACCACCAAAATCCAGAAGACGATATAGACACTTTAATACTTTCTGCTACTAGACATTCAGTGAATAAATTTCAATTATTATCTAGCTCTATTAATTAATTAATTTAATCTATCTTGCCTATTTATCTACCTTGAATAGTGATTACCTATGTATATTCTGTAAATAACGGCCCCTCGCTAGTAACTCCACTGTGGTAGTGGCCAACTTGAAAGCTCTGCTCCTTTGGCCACTACGCACTATTCCAAATTAATGCCTAATGTACATATAAGCTTGCTTTGTTTCTCTTTTTACTTGTTTTTCTATTCTTGTACACTAATATTATGTTTGAATAAGTGTGAATAAACTGAAACTGAACTGAAACTGACGGTTGTATCCTGGGAGGCACAAACCTGTCCAGCACACAAATGTCTGTAAAATTTCCTGACTTTGTAGAACCACGTTGTCGCCATTTTGCAAGACTTGACTCTCAAACGTAACCGACTTACTAATTTTTAGGTGCTCTTACTAGCAGTGTTAATAAATTTTAGCTACCTGGTCAAAATCTAAAGTTGAAAAAAAAAATGTGGAAACAGTAAGAATGAACTCATTCTCGGAGACCCAGGGGCAGATAATTTGGGATGGGACGAAGAATTCACGGGGGTAGTCGGTAGCAACTTTCGCTAATCCCGATTTTTCCCTTAGTACTTCTTCGTCTCATGCCAAATACCATATTTTCCCAAATAAGCACCCTGATGCTTATCTAAACTTCCCGCAATTAAAAGAGGGGGCGCTTATTCCGGAAGGCGAGGGCGCTTAATTGAGGGGGGGCTTATTAAGTTGTTGGCTTATGCACCTAAAAGAACTCTGCAAGCACAGGGAGATAGAAATAACTGGAAGGGACTTACAGAAAATAGGCTGTTCTCCTACATGCACTGATGCCGGTACAATTGAAGCTTTAAAGATTACAAATAAAGTGACAAATGGAAACAGGTTTTCCTTGTATCCTTACGATTTAAGAAAGTGAGCGAGAGGGGAGTGGGGTACGGAAGCCCAGGGGGGGGGGGGACTGACCTGTTTTGTTTTTCTTTTTGACTTTTTCATTTTTACTTTTACATTTTCCGTTTTGAGTTTAGTTTCTTATTATTTAATTTTTGTTTTAGTTTCTCTTTTTAAGGTTTCAGTTTTGCTTTCAAGTTTTGTTTTTTTCATCGTTCGTTTTGATTTTATTTTTTGATTATTCAATTTGTGTTTTAGTTTTAATTTCTAAGTTTGTCAATTTGTTTTTCAGTTTTCGCTTTTTAGTTTTCAGTTTTTTAAAAGACAAAAACCAAAACAAAATCCAAAAAATCAAAAACGAAAACGAAAACGGGTGGACGGGATAGACCATCATGCTTTGCTGTTGTTGCACAACACGGCGGCTTAGATCACAAACAACTTGATCAAAATTTACTTCATCCTCTGTTGGTTTCATGTTTGGAAGTGTTGACAGGCCTAACACGACTCCTGCTGGTTTTGTCATGTTGTATACTTGACCTTTAGAGGTATGTCGTTTAAAGATCTTCCTCTCTTGTGTCTTTCTTTTAGCAAAGGTTGATTCTCACTTAAATGCCATTTGCTCATTAAGATGCTCTTTAGGTTAGGCACGCGTGGTTGTATTTCTTGTTTCTGTCGGAGTGCCGACTTCCTGTCCGTAAATTTAACTTTGTAATATGCGAGAACCTTGTTGACCAGAAAATATGGGTAGCATCGTGCACGCAAACGTGATTCAAAATCTCTTATATTCTCCTCAAAACGTTTTTAAATAATTGGTTCTCAATAGGTTTGAAATGCGTTTAAATGTCAAAGACAGAGGCTTCGTTGAATCGTTTCCACCACAGGCAGCCCAAGCTCTCTTTATGAACCACACAAGGAACACAATATGGCGTCGAATTATAAGGGTTTGTATGGGATTTTCTACAAGATATCCGTGAAGGTGGTTAAAAGTGAAAATATTCAATAAAAATGGCTTACCTTATTCCATACGTGTGTTGTTTACTCCTGGTGTCGTTGTTTTACCGATTTAACTTGATTTAAGCGATTTTTTTGAATCCAGGATGACGAAAATCGTTCTGTAGGGCCATCAGAGCCCGAAGTTATCGGGCGTCCGAAGGGGTTTTTCTTGTGAATCTTTGTAAGTGTGTCAAACACTGATATGCGAGGTTGCGACCTCCAAGGTGCAGGTCGTTAATAATATTTTACACCCTTTGAGAGAAGTTAAATGTACGGACGGAAGTCGGCATAAATGGCATTTAATCGAAAATCAGCCTTTGCTATCAAGATCCACCAAATATGTAAGAGGAGGGGGGGCCATGCGCACAAGAGCCAAACTCTAAAGGTCAAGTATACAACATGACAAAACCAGCAGGAGTCGTGTTAGGCCTGTCAACACTTCTAAACATGAAACCAACTGAGGATGAAGTAAAGTACTTGATCAAGTTGTTTGTGATCAAAGCCACCGTGTGTTGTGCAACAACAGCAAAGCATGATGGTCTATCCCGTCTACCCATTTTCGTTTTTGTTTTTGATTTTTTGGTTTTGTTTTGTCTTTTAAGTACAAACGTAAAAAGTAAACAGCAAAAATCTAACAACAAAGAAACAGTAAAAATGAAAACTAAAAAGCAAACAATTAAAAGGAAATTGAAGAACTTAGAAATTAAAACTAAAACACAAATGAAATAATCAAAAAATAAAGTCAGAACGAACGATGAAAGAAACAAAATTTGAAAGCAAAACTGAAACCTTAAAAAGAGAAACTAAAACAAAAATTAAATAATAAGAAACTAAACTCAAAACGGAAAATGTAACAGTAAAAATGAAAAAGTCAAAAAGAAAAACAAAACAGGTCAGTGACCCCCCTGGGCTTCCGTAGAGTGGGCGCTAACTTGCTATTTTGGCCGAGTGGGTGGGCGCTTTTTCGGGGGAGGACGCGTATTAGACCGTGGGCGCTTATTCGAGGAAATACGCTATCTGCTCCTAGGTCTCCGAAGATGGAATGAACTTATACAAGAGGTATCCCTGCGGTGTTGTGCAGGTACACCAAAATGAGAACAGTTAACAAAATACCTATATGCTCTCTAAGATTATGTTTTGGTTTTTTTAAATACGTATTTTTTTAGGCTAACACGAACAAATGTGTTCGAATGGTTAATGACAGCTGTCGGGAAATGCTATACTGGTCTGAACAGCACATTTGCTGCTCCACCGACAGCAAAACGAGTTACCTTTCCACTAATGCGAAAGTGTGAGGCGACATTTCTTTGCCTTTGAACTTTTACGAGACTTTGAGGAAACATTATGGTTACTATAGCAAAATAAGTGTAAAGATGAAGGCCTTCGGGACCATGTACTTAGTATAATGCCCTAGTTCCTACGAATCCACTATAGTTGAAGGTGGGAGAGCTTCAGAACAGACTTTTTTTCAAGGATGAGTGTGATATTCATTACATAAAAATTACATCCTTTAAATTTCATTGGAACAGACCAGCAGGCGTCCATGCTTCACAAAAGACAAGTCGCCAATGACTGTAAAACCATCTGCAACTGAGAAAAACACTTTTTCCTGCCTATGGGATCCACAGGAAGCAATGATGAAAAGCCTTTGTCCGGTCGCCGATTATATTTCTGAAAGGTTTGCATTCATCAAGATCCGCTGGTAGAAGTACCCCAGTTTATTTTTCGTGAGCGTTCGCAGTGTAAGAAAAAGGTTACTGAAAAATGTATCCACCAAAGCCGTTTTTTACCAAACTAGTCATGAGCACACTAGTCTTGGGTTCTGTGTTCGGAAATGCTATGATTATTGCCATCATCACTCGATTTCCATCGTTCCGAACAGTATCGAACATTCTCATTGCCAATATTGCCGTGGTGGACTTGCTGAAAGCAGTTTTTACCATGCCAGCCCAGCTGATCTACTCGACCTTGGAAGCGAGTTGGTTCAGAGAACAGACTTAAGCAATAGTGACTTGCTTCTTTGACCGACTTTTCGGCATCCTCAACCTTGCATCCAAGTTGTTATTGATGGCAAACATGTACTTTGTCATTGCTTTCGACCTTAAATACCTCGTCTGGAACACCAACAAGAAAGCTGTGCTTAGTTGTTGTCTGATCTCATCTGGTTTCTTGGGACACTGGTGGTGGTGCTGTATTCCATTCCACTACTCAGCATTGACCTTGGTGACGCTCATGTCATGGATTACAGAGCGGTGATCAAGAGACAAAGCAAATACCATTCCGCAACTTCCATGATACTCTTTTTCATCTGTAGTGGAGGTCTTGCCTTTCTAACGTCTCGTTTAGTCAAGGGGAAGAGAAAAAGGGTAAGTCATATTTTTCGTCATCAGAATCGTCATCAGAAACTGGAGATATCGTGCAATAACGTGTAATATACAGAATTAACGAAATGTTAAAGCCATTAATCAGTTACAAAATGGTGTTACGTAACCAGGTTAACACGTAGGGCGGCCGTTTGTTGTTGGCTTTTGTTTAAGTGAAAAACATACGACAAAAAAGAGGAATTTCAGTTACAGCTCGTGACTCACTGACAGGGTGGCTTCTTTACCCCAATACTACGTGGTGAGATAGTGTTTGCTTCTGAGGAAAGTAAAAAACGAATAATCCGAAACAACAAATATACACCACCGCTCACTGAAAAAACCTCAAAACAAAGATCGTTCATTAATGCAAACATTTCAATTGAAATATGATGCTTTGAACATAAACACAAATCAGCATGCAATCGGAACTTGAAACAACGTTTGTCTGAATTGAGCGATAATGACGCCCACGAAAGCTTCATGGCAAAATGAAAAGTAAGAGGAGACAATGAGAATCAGTTGGCCTTTGACATGTTTGAGTCTTCGGCCATAGCTCCGTAAGGAAGGTTTCTCCATTTGAGATGGCTTAAAAACTACTTTTCAGTAACCAGAATGGACAACTTTGGTTATCTGGGAAGTCAGCATCACCAAATACTTATTTTGAAAATCGCCCTATTTCTTTTTATTAATTCACTGAAAGTAGGATGTGAATCGATTGACACAGCGCCAGACAAAAGGCAAATTTTCATTTTAACATTACAAGTGGGCAGAAGCGGTGATTAAGAATATAGATAACCGGTATTTGAATTATCTTAATGAAGAATTAATAGCAAAAATTAAACAGCATGTACGATCAAGTTTGCTGAGGTCATTTGACAAAGAATTGAAAAACCCGTGCATGTTCTTGAATTTGGATATGTTAAAAGTAATCAGCAACGGGTAATGAGGATTACGAAAAATCAATACAAATTTTAAGAAAATGCTTTTTTCGAATTAAAACACGACCTGTGGCGACACGAAAAGCAACACACAATTAAAGAAAAAAAACCGCACCGAGTGTACTGTTGAGTTATGTAAGCACTTCTCGCAATTCTCGAGTGATTTATTTCGTTTATAAAATGTCCCGGAGATTTGCGCGAGCTTTCATACCGGACGTGAATAGATGAAAATTGATGACACATTTGTTTGTTGTTTTTATTTTATTTTATTTTTTTTTTTTGCGCTCGCACACATTTGTGACGTAGCCTGCGTGCATTTTAATTCCACAATACACGCGCGTGACGTAGGCCGGGCGTGTGCATCTGTCGAGATATACCGTAACGCACTCGGTTTGACCAATTATAGAGAGCTCTTGAGTTTATTCCTGTCGTTCAGTCAATATGTTACAATTTTTTACAAACAAAAAAAAAAATTAATTTACATACACATTTAAGCATACCGGCAGGTAGCAAAGGCTAAATTAGGCCGGTACGCTTGGAGATGGAAGTTACAGTTACTTAGTGATTTCAAAATAGAGCAAAGTCTTGTTAATGAAATATATTTCGACGTTATCTGAACGCCTTCTTCAGTCGCAAGTGTGTCGGAGCAGTAACTGTATATTCCAGATGTATTCTTGATTTAAGCATGTTCGCCGTTATCAGTGGACAGAGGATTTATGTGCTCTTATTTTCCGTTCGCAGAGAGGAGAGTTGAACTTGACTGCGCATCAGACCGAGGCTCGACTGCATCAAAGCCACCAAGACCATCACCATAACGATAACTGTCTATTTCTTCTCTTATGTTCCTGCTGTGATCTACGCAGCGGTGGGTAGTCAGGGAGGAGGGGGGGGAGGGGGGAGTTTGGCTGACTCCTGGTTTGGATTCCTTGCCCGGTATGCTATTTTCCTTTCGGGCGCTCATCCGCTCATCTATTATCTTCGGTCCCGCCGATTTGGCTCTGTGTCCAAGCAGTTCCTCAAAGATCAATGTGGATCTAGCGTCTTCAAAGAGAAGCTGAAGGGCCGTGCTCAGGGAAAGAAGAAGCGGGACCATGGGGGGGGGGGGGGGGGGGTGCTACCAGAAAGAATGTTAACGAAGGAAGTCATGCATTTCAAACTGAAGAACGTCGGGTGAGTCTATGACACCATAGCCAGCAAAAAACTGAAATGGTGAGTTTATCAATTCAAGCACTGCAGGCATATCCCGAAGTCCTCGAAGCCGTCGACTAAGGCAGCAACTGTTGTCAACAGCCAAACAAAGAAACTACATTTTCGACTCCCATTGTGCTTCAGTCTTACTCTGCCAGTGAAAGATTGCATCCCTTGCCGCTGATTACAATCGAAGATACAGAGACGTGTGCTTTTATTCAAGGGAAAACGCAGCAGGAGGGAGCGAAAAAACAAAACAAAACAAAAACACCAAGGAAAAAAAGAACTTTCCAAGAAAAAGGAGGAAATGGAAACTACAAATTGGTCTACAAAACGAAAGCGTCTCTTATCCAGAGTTAGAGTTAATCCAGTGGGCACATCTTGTCCAGCTGAGAATCAGGCCCTCTGCCGAGAGATAAAAAAAGCCCAATCAAGCGAAACAAGCTTGGAGTTACTTGAATGAAGAGACAAAGGAGAGGGATGTAGAGAAAAAACAGGTGAAATGTCATGAACAAATCAGGACTGTTTAGCTTAGCAATATGTCATGTTTAAAACTACGTGTAACTGCCAAACTAAATGATCACCTGACCCTCCTCATTCGCCTCACATGAGAAGATGCAAGTAGCAGAAAAGGAATGCATGAAGGAAGGGAAGGATGGGGTGGTTGGATGGGAAGGTCCTTCTACTTCCCATCAGTCCTCGAGTCTTGTGACTTAACAATAAAAGAGAGGACTGGGGACTGGGGACGAATCATTATTGCATTTTGTCCCTGGGTTTGCACCACCTCTATCAGACGTTTCGTTCCGCCTACTGTCTTCTTCTAACCATGCAAGAGTAAGTAGGCGCCGTGCCATTAGCATAAGCCTTTTGTAACTAGTCGTGTGATCAGTCACCTTAAAACTTCTAGCTAGAGCTGTGTGTTTTCCTGAAATGGAAAGAACATGTCTCAGTTAGCAAGAAAACTAATTTTCAGACCAATGCCGGGGAACGGTGAGATGTTGCAAAGGTGCGAATGTGTAAGAAAGTAGAAGGATTTGTATGTCTTGTTATCCAAATATCCTAATAATTAATCCCCTGAAAAAGAAATGGCTGCTGCACACCTGCAAGGAATAGGCTTGGAAAATTAAACTCAAGAGAAAGTTTCAGGGCGGTATCCGCAAGAGAGATTTTATGGCAGGTTGAAAATATATAAAAATTTACATGTATTTGTTTGACAAGCATTCAAGTTTGACTGGATGCCGGCAAGAGTTGTAATTGCTATAGCCTTCTAATTTCAAACGGCCACATAAATCATGTTTGCGAGCGGCTTCAGGACACCGTCATGGGGTTTCAGATCGAAGGCATCTGAGGCTACGGGCAACTAGAGGTGTAGGAAAATCCCTCTCGTAATGAATGTTCAACTAATGGCGTGGAGGTCTGCCTTCTATCTGTACTAGCACGAATCGCTTGAAGTTCACTTCACAGAAGCTGTGCGATCAATTCGTTCCTTCTCTTTATGAAAAGTCTCAGATAATCGTCAATCCTTTGTAAAGAGTCTTTAATTTTGGGAACTCCCGCCGTCTTGACTTCCTCTCGACCCCAATATCTGCACACGGGTTTATCAGATTTCTTGACGCGATCAACGATTATTTTTAGTGGCTCAGAAAACAAAATTTGTCGTTTGAATCAACTGTCGAACTCAAATAAGTATTATTACATTCGAAACATCAAAATTTGGACCTTATAGATTGCTGGCAGTCCCTTTTTGGATAATCGTAATGCGCAATTCATCAGCAGCGTGGTGAGCAATAGTGCGGCGAGACTGGAGCGAGAAGAACAAGAGGCTACAATTAGCCTAAACTCGGGCTTGCAAAAAACAGTATTGTATCCCTAACTGGAAGTCTGTCTTTCTTACATCGGACGCATTGTGTTTAGCTTGTGTTGGAGTCTATTTCTTTAGACCCCTATCAACATATATTCCTCTAAAATACAGCTCAACCATTGAGAACAATAATTATAACACTTGATAACACTTGTAAAAAATATTTCTAAAAGAACAAGAAAAAGAGAAACAGAAAAAATAAAGCCCGTGATATATACCACTAAAGGACATCGAACCCGGTTTAGCTGCGTCACAGGCAGGAACAATGACCTTTAGGCCACAGAGGTTTATCATTATGCAAGGTGATAAAAATAGTGTATTGATTCCAAAAAAAACTAAGCACACTTGTTTTCGCTTCGATGGATAATTGTTTGAGAAAGGAAACGCTTATCGAACGATGTAGGATTTTTTCGCATAAATGTGAATGGAGTCTCGGTGAAATGTGAGTAGAAAATTAATTAGCAGAGTGAAACTGTTTACAAATACGTCAATCCAGGGTCATTTGAAACACAAGAAAGGAACGTTTCTGGACAGTTTCAAGCCACTAGTACATTTTTAAAAACTAATCGCTTATCATTCAAAAATTAAAGTCCAGAAATTGAGATATTGTGGGAAAATAGTAAATTAACTACCTGTCAAACAAAATCTCAGGGTGATATCCCGTACTTGAGTTATTCAACAAAATGTACATCTCAATGGAGCGGATACGGGGAACACGGCAGTCCATCTGGAGTTAAATTTTGGTCATGTTAAAAGCTTTCTTCTCGCTGTTGAACTTGCAAACATTCGTATAGACACTTCTCTTAACATATTAGTTGTTCAGACTTCAAAGACACAAGGTGAATCGACGTTTTCCGATACGTGACAACAAGTATCATTCTTGCTGTTGATATGAGATTTATACTTCCGAATCACTCGGCTGTGAAAGGTCAAACTCCCTTTGTCTGTAGTCTCTAATTTTTGGCGCTCCCCTCGCGTCGCGTCTCCTCGCAACTTCGCGCGCGCACGTGTCTTTCGCCCGCCCCACAATCCATCGCCAAAATTAGAGACTACTCGCAGTCTACTGAAGCAGACACGAGGAAACACGGCAGTCCATCTGGAGTTAAGTTTACTCATGTTAAAAGCTTTCTTCTCGCCGTTGAACTTGCAATCATTCGCATAGACACTTCTCTTAACATATTGTTTGTTCAGACTTCAAAAGACACAAGGTGAATCGACATTTTCCGATACGTGACAACAGGCATCACTCTGCTAAAAATAGTTAGCGCTTACGCAGAAACGCCGGAAGTGCACTTTGTGGATGATACTCGACGACGAAAAAGAATAACCGTCGGTAATCTTAGACCCGGGCGACGCGCGAGACGCGCGCAGCCCGAGTAAAAAAGCGGAAAGTCTGGTGAAAGGCACCTCTTCCCCAGTCTCCCCACAGAGCATTCACTTCAGGTTTCACCAGTCAAGCCGCTGCTGCTGGCAGTCTTAATGAGTCTATGGACGTTTGAGCTGGGCTTACTGATCAAGCTATTTATACGACAGAGTGTTTCTGTAGAGGGGCTATCGGTTTTTAGTATAAATCTACTAGCGTTCTATCACGAATGCCGTTATCTGATCGGTTACGCTACTCACTATCTATTCTGTGATAGATGGCGAGTAGCGGTTGTCGACAAAATGGCGCCCGCTTCTTCGAAGTGTCTGCGAGGAGGATTTGGATAATTTACTTGTTTAGTTTTGAACGACTATTAGATTTATACTAAAACAATTAGATTATTCGCTCTCGATTTCTGTCCGTGATAGCTGATGAAGGCGCAGCCCGAATCAGCTATCACACGATAGAAATCTCGAGCTCATAATCTAATTGTTAATTAGTTTTATACATCAAATTTCCGAGGAGCGACTAACCGACTGACACACCCGATACAGAAACACTCTGTTGTTTCTATAGTCCACTGATATAGTCTCTTCTGTAACGCCAACGAAACTGGCATTTGCAATTTACATATTCACCAAATTCCCCGTTACGGCGAATTTAAACCAATTAGACGCGGAGAAAATTAAGTGGTGACCTATATAGTACAGAGGGTTTGCTAATGAATGTTAAAGAGCCGCTCACAAGCTGGCTAAATGTAACCTCTGTTAGCTAAGCAGTCATGTGGCAGTAGTTGTTTCCATGGAAATTTTTATTTGCAAAGATGTTCATAATTTCTTACACATGTATACCTACCCTGAATTTCAGCCGCCTCCTCCGCTCGTTAAGTCACTGGAGGTGGCGGCTGAAAGTCAGGTTAATGTATCCCTGGAAAATGTATAATTGTGTGACAAAAACACAAATAATATTGACTTTCACCAGAAATAACTGGCGCAAAGGACTTAAGTACCAATGTTCTCCGTGCTGTACAGATGCCACAGGGTCTCTAAGGAGGCTTACACCCCTCGACCTCTACCCACACAACTGTGCTCATATCAAGGAAACTATCTGGCAACAACATTCCGCAGCTTATTATATCACGGACTGTTTCTCGAAAGCCCGATAACTTAATGTGCCCGACAGAACATTATGAAGACTTTAAGATTAATTTAGCTTTCAAAATCCATCAAAACCTGCGCGTCTCTTAGGGGATAATGTGCATATAATGTGAATAAAGACCTGGCTGTTCAAAGAACGGATATTTTTTTCCACTTTATCAACCGCAACCAGTTGCTTTGTTGCTGGATGTACTGGCACGTCTATTAACATACGCTGGGGAAAGTGTTTCGCTATTTGAACAACTTCTGAGGAGACTGAGATTTGTTAAAAATACCTAAAGTAGGTTACTCGTGAATGTTAGTCTTTCCTCTGAATGTTAGTCAAAATGGAGGTCAGTGATAAATTGCTGGAATAGTCACCAAATGAATGTCAAATAAAGTAGTAAAACCAATAATGGCGCCAAAACTTTGAAAATGCTACAGTGAACAATCGGATACTGTTACAGGCCAGCAAGGGTGCAATTTTTTCGTTCGGTCTTGGAAGAAGGTTATGCACTGTAATAGTACCGTTTCTCGGGTCCGAACACGTTTGACCCGACAAAATTATTTTACATGAACTAGGTAAATTACCAGAAATGCGATTTCTAATATTTTCATACAAAGTTCTCCACTTAGTATTATAGTCCATATATTCTCTGACTGTCAACTATTGAGCTGTTTTCTGTATTCTTCGAGAGAACCCCTGACTCTGATCACCGCTTGCTCCACAAGTCTCATAAATTCACGCACTTCAAACGCGTAGTTCCTAAACTTGGGGTTATCACCGTATCTAGGGTGAAGCTCCTGAAAGAAAAAAAAAAAAGAACGGTCAAATGGGAGAAACCATGTCAGATAGGTGGTCTCTGTGATTTTACCCTATACCTAACCGAAAAGTGAAACAGGTTCTCAAGCTTGTTCTGACGTACCCAAATGCGAAAGCTCCAACTGACTCTGTACAATGCCGCGCTGTTTAATACTGGAGGATGGGTGGGTCATTTCATTTAAGGCTTAAGAAGAGGCTGTTTAGATTGAGAGAAGGAGGCTTTTCCAAATCTTGAACGTTTGCAAGTACTTTTGCATTTCTAAGTGAACAAAGTGCTTGACAGCTTGTACATCACCGTTTTGAAACACCGTTAAGCAAAATTCTCCAAGCTGATTGAAAGTCGGTTTGTATCGGCTTCACAAAATGGTGTTTTGATGTTATCAGAAGCTTTCTTACTATTTCTTGTGTGATTCCTTTGGCTTCAAGCATTGTTCTACATTGGTGGAGCGAACAGGGATCTTACACTTATTACAAAAACTGGCGTCCGTGGAAAGTGTGGGTAAGTAGAGAGGATAACTGATATGGCATGATGTGCACTGAATGGCAACTGCGTACTATCACTCTCATACAATACCTCGGTTTTTTCAGTGACTTTGTCTCCGTTTTCCCAAGTTATATAAGAAACTCCCCTAAGAGAAAAACAAGCAAGAATCGTGATGTTTGCTGGTCTGCTGTCAGTTGGCTAAGGGGAAATCGTCATCAAGCAGGATTCATACTCTCAGAAGTAATATCAAAAGTCATTTTTCTTAATAGGTAAGGAGAATTAACTTTTTATGCTCCGAATTTGAAAGAGTAAATGCAACCCAAAATTATTTACCTGAGCCTCGCTAAATCCCGATAACAGTTTGTATCACCACAATTGTATCTGAAGATACGAAAAGACAAACAGGTCCAGATAACTAGTTTTCTAGACCAGGTTGTAGACGCCTACAAGAATACTGGGGTGACTCACGCCAGGATGCCCTCTCTTCATAACTTCACACAGCAGGCAAATCAACATAAACTCCTATTCGGACAGCAGCCGGTCGACAAGGCTCTACAATGAATGACTTACTACTGTACTACCTGGGAAGGGGTCAAGGGGCTGGTACTCTATAGTAAACCTTCACCTCAGTGTTCTGTAGCATTTCTCTACAGACTTGCAAATGTCTTCAATTATAATGCAGATCTTATATTTTTAGCCCTTAGGTAGTGAAAAGGGTCCTCGGTAAGGAAGTATTTTGGTGACCGGACACGCAGTGAAATTACAGTTGCAATTTTGCGTTAACGGTTGCAGAGATAAACATTGCGTTTGGAGAACATTTCGAGTGTCACTCTAGTCCTTAACGTCAGTGATGAGACAAATGGAGACCAGACTCGTCTTTTTTCTTCAAATTTCGAAAATGTGTTTGCTTAACAACCGACTAGCGAAATTTCAAGCTTTAATTTGGAGAAGTCAGTTTCTTATTTTGACTGAAATATTTATATTTAGTGATCCGCCATTACTAACTTCAAAATCTTAAGAGAACTGGATCGAGGACAAAATGACGTAGAAAGCTCACAAGAGTAAGAATGAAGTGTGTGTAAACCCGGCTGATTTAGTATGCAGCACGAAAATTTTGAGCTTTCAGACTCCCAAACTCGTGTATTGCATACTTAACAAGCTACATTCACACACTGCAATTTTAAACCAATGAGTAAATGACGTCATTTTATCCTACTCTCCGAGGCCTAATCGGTCAGTTATGAACGTGACTAATGGCGGACCGTTAAATTAAAAAGTTGTTCGCACAGTAAACAGTCTTCTGCTTCAAATTAAAGCTTGAAATTTCGAGAGTCGGGTGTTAGGTAAACACACTTTCGAAATTTGAAGAAAAAAGACAAGTGATTTTCTGATCGTAGTAGCACTTTAAGGCCCATCTTTGCTGATTATTAAATACATTCTCATGACCTTTCAATTGGAAGCTGGTTTCCACTAAGGCAAAAGAGTTGAACCATCGAGTTTCCGATCACAGGACCAAATCTTCAGGAAATCACGACTCCACACTTGCGCATAAAAAAATAATCATCCATTTGTGTTGAAGTGTTGTGAGGTAATGTGTAATAAAAAAAAATGATGAAAAACTGAGTGCATCCAACACAGGCCTACTTACAGTTCAAATAGAAGTGCCCAGTCCGGTAGAAAGAGCGCATGAGTCAAACCAGCTCCATGCATGCCAATAAATATGTCAGTATTGTGGCTTTTCTAAAGAGAAACACAAACCAAGGTTGAAAGAATGACGAAAAGTAGTTCTTGAAAGAAGAAGTATCTTGTATTTTTAAGATTTGCTTGCAAACGTTTTATTGTTATGACGCCATTATGCATTTTTTGCAGCGATGCTTCTAAAAACAACGGCTCGTCAATGAGTTCACTGCAACGCTACAAATAGTGATAGGAAAGATACACTAGCTGTAGTGATACTGAATCCTGCGGAATATGACCGGAAATGCTGACCCTTCTAAGAACAACAAGACACACTCAGAACTGAAGGTGGCCATACTACTATCTTGAATAGTGACTAGAACTTAGCTCGTGCTACAAGTAAACTCTCTCTGCAGTCAAAAGTTAGTTTTGAAAATAACGACAACCATAATAATGATCATAAATTGAAGACAAATCGAGTAATTTATGCAAAACTCTATTCTATCAACACTTCCAAGATAACTGAAGCGATGTGATCCACTCAAAGTAAAATCCGACTCAAGCTCACAGACAATTCAGAAAATGTGAGTACCACCGGTTCTTTCTCTTTTGTTTTCATTCCTCATAAATTGTGCCTGCAATCTCAAGGAAACTATTTCCTAACAAATACTTGATTTTCCAACAACCAGTTTTCTATGAATTATTGTGACATTTCTGAGCAGGTTGTTTTCAAACCTATCACTAAATGTACAAAATGTAAAAAAAAAAAAAAAAAAAGTATGGTATAACTCACTTTAACTTGTTCAAGGAAAGGCATATCCCTAGAAACAAAAAAAGAAGATATTTGAATAAAAAATATCTTGAATAGGCCAGCTTAGAGGAAAAAGGTGGAATAATGATGCCAAAACAACTTCTTGTAGGAAAGCAACGCTAATGAAATGCTTGGAGAAAAACCTATGGCATTCCATTAAAAGTAATTGTTATGAAGTGACAATGATGACACTGTAATAACGGCTTCAGCCGAGCAGACTGTTAGAACATTGATTCACTTTTTAAGGACTACTTTCATGCTACCAATAACTCAAAAGTAAGAGCTTCTTATCATTTTTATCAGGAAAAAGCCTCATTTGCATATACTTCCAACACATTAATTTGCATATGCAACTACAAAACTAGTTTGAAACAATCATGGTGACCAACTGACGAGGTCTGACTAAACTAGTTTTGTAGTTGCATATATTATGCAAATTAGTGTGTTGGAAGTATAATGTAAACAAGGCTTTTTCCTTAGAAAAATGATGCAAAGTAATACTTTCTTAGCTTCGAAAACATAATTTCACAACAACAGCTTTCAAAAAAGGACATTTTTCTGGTAAAGGACAAAGTCAACAAAAAGTACTTCACACATGTACAGTACCAGGAATATTCTGAAACAGTGAGCTGTACTCCAGGGTATGTTTCCAAGGCATGACTTAACTGTATACAGCAAATAAATAAATAAATAAATAAAATAAACAAACAAGCAAGCAAGCAAAACAAATAAACATCAAGATTAATGGAGAAGCAACAATGAATAAAAGAATGATGAGTGTTTAAAGGCGAGTGGGAGTTACCCCCGGTAATTAACGATGTCTTTTCTAGGCAAACTGTTTGTTACCAGGTAAAATGCATACATAATTGTAGATATCTCCTATCTTAAGAGTTTTAAGACCCTGTGATATTTAACAAGAGTGATTTCCTCTCAAAACTTTGCATTGATAAGTTAACCATCTGCAGACTTCATTCAGCAAATATAGACCACACTATTACCTTTATTTAACAGAATACCCGAGTGACCTAAATCTCATCAAAGGCTAGTGTCTAAAATACTGCTTAAAATTTGTGAAACTGGCACCTCAATGAAAAAATTCCTTACCTCATTTTCATTTAATATTTTCCGAAATTTTGTTCCTCTTGATAGCAATGTTACTCGGATTGGTTCACTGCTGTTCTAAAATAAATTACTTAATGTTACAAAAAGAAACACTTATGTATACTTACTTCTTGAATTTTTAATCTGTTTTAATTAATTGAAGACCCAAGAGCATAAAATAATAAATAGACAGAAAGGTAATTAAATCTGGTCTTTAAGAATAATCAGGATCTAATGACAAAACTTTCTTTTAAACAATGTCTATAATTTATGTCGCAAAAATGAACACTGTCTCTATAATAATGTACCTGTAAGTTCTTTTTCTGCACAACGTCAAGTTGGCTAATCATATATTCTGAGAAAGCTTTGAAAAGACCACTTTTAGAACACCCTGGAATCTGATGAAAGACAAAACAATATTATACAATCTTACACAACCTAAAAATAGGCTAAAAGAACCTTCATGTAAAGTCAATTTAGAATAGCATTATCAATTATTTTGTGGACATTTTATATGGTGCTTGAGAGACCACAGGAAAAGCCTGCAAAGGGGATTTCAGTCTAACCTTCAGAGCTGGTAAGCAAGCTACCAACTATTCTAATTAGTTTTATTCTTTGACATGTTTCAGATAACATCAGTATGCCAAATGAGCTGCATAAGCCACAAACACGTTCATCCTTAATTGGTCATGACTGCCATAATGAGGATTTATATTAGGGACGGACCATTAGAAAAAACCTGAGGGGAGGGGGGGGGGGGTGAGAAAGTTTCGCTGCATGATATTTCTTTAAGCCCATTTGTCTGCAGGATTTTTTTCCCTTGGCATGAATTTTTTTAGGTACCACCGCTTGCAGGATGTTTTTTACACAAGTTTCCTTTGCAGAAATTTTTTTTGGAATTTACATTTGAGGTTAACCAGGTTCCTATTTTATCTAATAAAGTCAATAGTTACATTCAGCGTAGCTTTAAAGTGCATTATAGGGTTTGTATAAGTGCATACACTGTCAGAGATCATTTGTGGATAATTTGTTGGAGATCATTTGTGGATAATTTATATAAAATTTATATAAATTATCCACAAATGATCTCCAATTGATGACAGTATATGCACTTATACAAACCCTATAATGCACTTTAAAGCTACAGTGAATGTAACTATTGACTTTATTTGATAAAATAAGAACCTGATAGACCACACCTACTTCCGGTGTCCCTTTGTCGCTCGCTTCTGGTATTGCAGAGGTCATGGGTTCAACTCTAGTCCGAGCCTGAATTTTTTTCAGGCTTTATTTTCACTACTCCTTAAGTAGTGTTCATAACTGTGATGATCACTCACACATTCATTCTTTAATCCACAGTTCAAATATATGATTTTCACACATTCATTCTCACATATTCATCACCCAAAGGCACATTATGAGCCAACAAAATGACCCGCTCCCAGTTGGCTTGTTAGCTCAGTTGGTGGAGTGCTGCACCAGTATTGCAGTGGTTGTGGGTTCGACTCCCTTACAAGCCTGAAGTTTTTTTCAGGCTTTATTTTCACTACTAGTTAAGTAGTGTTCATAACTTTTATTGTACTCATGTGGACACATAATTTGCTGAAATGACCTACCAAGGGAGTGTTATAGTACAACCCAAACACCATCCTGGGAAGGAGTGCAAAAATTGCCTTTTTAAAACACACCTGTAAAAAGTTTAACAGAACATGTTACAGACAAATGCATTTTCGGCAAGAATAAATGCTGAATAAATGTTATCCAACAGAGTAGTTCTTAAATCAAATGAAGAATGATCCTCGCTTTTCTGAATGCAATTTATGCAATTGCGAAAAGAAGCCTGAAAAAAATTCAGGATTTCAACGGGATTTGAACCCGTGACCTCGCAATGTTGGTGCAATGCAAAGGTGGTTAGAGCATCACACTGGTATCGCAAGGTCACAGGTTCAAACCCCATTGAAGTCCTGAAATTTTTTCAGGCTTCTTTTTGCAATTGCATAAATTGCGTTCACAACTGCGAGGATCATTCTTCATTTGATTTCATTTCCACAGTTCATATATGAGTTATTTCATATATCATTCACAGAGTAGTTCTTATTACCTGTTTGTTCTTATATTCTTGTCCAAGGTACAAAACAGGGTTAGAGGTGAATGCTTTCCAAGCTGCACCAAAATTTCCCAGACTTCTTCTTTGATACTGCAATGAAAAACGGAAATAGATAGATAACTAAATGTAAGTAACAAAAACAGTGGACCCTTGCCTTACATCAAGTGCTTACAATATCAAATGATCCAATGAAAAAGAGTTTTATGACTTCCAGCATTCTGTCACCAGGATCTACTCACACACCTTAGCAAGGTGTAACAATGTACAGTAGAGCAAAATGTTTTGCCTAGAGAAACAACATGACAATGCAAAGAACAGCATAGCCTTTTTAAGACACCCTCTAATCTCCTCATCAACCGTCCTATGTACTAACCACTACACAAGCTGGCCTCCACCACAAATCATAAGGAGAGTCCCAACATGGCAAGGCATGTACAAGTAGTTACTGAGAGACAATTGTTCACCTTGCCTTGACAGTGCTACTCAGTGATCTGGTTTTAGAAAGATCATTGACAGAAAGCTCAACTATAGCAGGCAAATTACAGATATTAGAGCAATCCAAATAATGTTGTAAGAAATGTTCAAAGCTCACACCTCTTCCCACAATACAATGTTGACATCAGTTTCAAAGGATCCATTCACATGCTGTGTCACATACAGATTGAAAAAATCACAGAAATGATGGTACATATTTACAACTGCAATAGAAAAGAATTTCATTTAAGTCAGTAAAACAAATACAGTTTAAAATGTTGATCAGTTTTTTTCTTTTTCTTTTTTTTAATTTTAAGTGTTCAAAGCCTTACTGCATGACAAAGTTTGATGCACAATGTTTCAACTCTTTGGAGGCTGTCCAGTTGGCTTTTTGCTAAGCCAAGGAGCTACCTCAAGCAAGCACTTAACCCTTTATTCCCTAAGAGTGACTTATATATTTTACTCTCTCTAACGCCAGATAATTTTACTCGTCAAAGGGAGACCCCTTAGGGGTTAAAGGGTCAAGTGTGGAATTTTGCACCACTGGTGTTTCAAGCCCTGTAAATTGTCAGTCACTGAAAGACTAGAACTAGTACCTTGAGAATAAATCACAGATAAATAGCAAGGACCTCCACACCCTCATAAGATCATTAAGCATGATTCTAAGATTACTAAAACTATAGGACCACCAAAAATTAAGTATACAAGCATTCCAATTGAATACATATGGGCAAATTATTTTAGTTACACATCAATTTTGTGATGTTTTACAACCCTGCTAGTTTGAATGTACATCTAATGCCATAAAGCCATTCAAATAGTTGAAGATATAATTAATATAAATGTTCTTGATTTTCTTGCTATTTAATTAAGTATTTGCTCTTACTATCTCAACTTTTAAAAAACAAACGGCTTTCAAGATCATGCAAAGTTATAATTACTTCATCATGCTGCCTGCCTTCCTAAAATTTGCCATACATGAACAACTGAATTAATACAACATGCATGCAAACAAACCTGCATCAAGTTTCATGAAGATTGTTGGTTTTTCCACCACAATGTCACAATTTTTTTCGTGACAAGGTTGAAAAGACAATGATGAGAAGTCTTCCACTTCATTTAACCTAAAATATTATTTTGTGGAGACAAAATAACCTTACAGAAAATGCTCAAACATGTAATCTGAATTAAAGATATTTAATTTTTCTATGGTGTCACATGTACACTTGGACAATGCCCAGTTCTGCCGCAGGAGTAATGAGTTGAACTTATGGCCTCCAATTATTAGTGTGGATGCTCATGGAGCTGTAGTAATAAATAAATGTTATTGAACTAAGTTTGTGTGACATATGTCCTGAATACTGTTAGTACCTGAATGTTCCTCTCATGGAGACTCAAATTCAGTTAGTTAAGACAGGTGATATCACTGAGCTCCACAGACAGCTCTCCTTTTAATCATAGTGCTTGATTCTGAGTTCTCGGCATGTTACTTTTCTAGTGGCTGATTTCAATGGATCTACCGGTGCCAGTTGAGTGGAGCCATAAAATGTGAGTGTGAGTGGCCGTTGGCTTAATTAAGAAAGCCAATCCGCCCTGGGTCACCCACCTGGTGAGGGGTGCCAGTTTAGCCACTGACAATCTGGCCATGTGACAGGTTGTATGTGGTTACATGGTACCAACAGCAGGCATTAACCTAGCAGACATTAGCCTGATCTGACCTTAAATTCTGACTCAAATTCAGTGGGAACTAATACCTTCATGATCTTGGAATGATAAAAATAATTAGGGCTGGCATTCAAATCACAGACTCTTAGAGTTTGATCCATGCATAACAGGTTGTAGTATAAATCTACCAGCATTCTATTATGAATGCCATTCTCTGATTGGCTACGCTATTCGCTATCAATTCTGTGATAGACGAAGTGTCTACGAGGAGGATTGAGATAATTGACTTGTTTAGTTTTGAACGACTAGTAGATTTATACTAAAACAATTAGATTATTCGCTCTCGATTTCTATCCGTGATAGCTGATTCGGGCTGCACCCTCATCTGAAAGCATCATGATACTGACTTTACCACAATATAGAGCTGGAATCCCAGTTAAATTTTTTATGTATCCCCACTTACTAAAAATAAAAAGTAACCACCCCATCAATTCATATTTCCATAACACAGACACTCAGCTTTCTTTCTTTTGTGCTCAGATCAAAGAGGTTCAAGATGGTATCCAGCTGAGTATAAGTCATGTGAGAAAACAAATGGCATATGTGTACAATCATGTACATTTCTTAGTTGTGGTAAGTAAGTAAGTAAGTAATTTAG
Organism: Pachyseris speciosa; assembly: GCA_016490735.1. Lineage (NCBI taxonomy): Eukaryota > Metazoa > Cnidaria > Anthozoa > Scleractinia > Pachyseridae > Pachyseris > Pachyseris speciosa. The sequence continues at coordinate 885,359 of JAEMWC010000075.1, forward strand.
AACTTATATAGCGCATTTTCCATGTGTATATGATCAAATGCGCTTTACAAGCAGATGAAATTGGAATTTGGAAATGTTGGTTTTTGTGGAGAGGGGAAAACCGGAGAACCTGGAGAAAAACCTCTCGGAGCAGAGAAGAGAACCAACAACAAACTCAACCCACATATGACGTCGAGTCCGGGAATCGAACCCGGGCCACATTGGTGGAAGGCGAGTGCTCTCACCACTGCGCCATCCCTGCTCCCCCAAAATAACAGACTTCTTCCTACCATGAACTAAGCTCCATTCTGTATTTTCCATCCTCAGTGATAGTACTGGAATCCACATCACAGAAACCGCCGATAAGTCCTGGTTTGAACACATTTGACTGTGACCTGTAATGAAGAACATTTGACAACAATTGTCCCCCACCAGCCAAGAGGGATTAGTTTATTTCTACAGCTGAATACATGTGAGAAGACAAAAACAAGAGGGAAATAAACCTCTCTGTCACCTGCCCTGGTAACAACCTGAAAAAATCCAGGTAGGGTGGGAGGGAGAAAAAACAACACATTGAAACCCTGGTAGCCTAGAACAGTGGGTGTGTTGCATGGCCGCTTTCAACTAACCCCTTTGCAGCAAACCCCAAAGGGAAACAATTAACAAATTACTTTGCTTACATTTCAGAGGTTTTTATTAATGCAACACGTAAAATCTAGTACAAATGGTGTATTGTGGATAAGAGTAACAAAGAAGATACCATACAATTATTTGGGTGTATGACATTTTTGGATGGTACATATGAAAAGAAAAGCTGGAATAACTATACAGGATGGACCCAAATATAAAGTGTTGTCTAGGAGATGCATCACAGAAGGTACAATGTACATAAATATGGTGGAAAAATTGGCAGATTTTTTTTTACATTTACAGTGAACAAACTAAAAAGTTACTTTCAAAAACCTTAAAACAGAATGAATAACATTGAAAAAATATTCAATGTACTTTGGATGTACTGAAGCTAGCATGAAAAAAAAAATTTATAAATGGAATGAAAATATATTAACCTTGCATTGAAGTCTCCAACATTGAATTGAACTACACAAAAATAAATCCAAATTTGTAAAAATGAATTATAACTTAACAAGGAAAAATAACTGTGCCATACTTATCTTGACCTTGCTTGATGTCCCTAAAATCCATGTACAGGTTTTGAGCTTTACAGTAGGTCAGTTGCTTGGAGCAAACTAGTGAAGAACTATCTGCCTGAAATGGGTTGGAATCCCAACAAAATTAATACAGAACCAGCAAGTGAAACAAAATTTAAAATGAGATCGCAAAGAAGAAGAATCATGAATGTTAAAATTAAAGAGAATGTTTTTACTATGCTGATTTCAAAAGAGTGATGACTACCCAGGATCTTTCAAATTTAGTAGAAGAATATGTAGGTTTTTGTTTTTATAAAGTGTACTTATGTCATGTCGCTGATGTTACATGAGGGTCAATTTCAAACATGGTGGATTTAACCAAAAGAAATGATATCCAGTCCTTAATAATATTTTAATTTGTTTTATATGTCATTGAGTACTCAAGAATACCATAATTTGACTCATTTTATCAGCAGGTCTAAGTCACTCAGGTGATTACACAATGTTTCTAATCATTTTCAAGGATGCAGTTGGCATTTAATAATAAATCGCACGGGCTTTACTCATGCCCCGCGCAGCTCTTGAAATGTGCATGCGATATCATCTCTCCTGTCTTAGCAGAAATCTTCAACATCTCCATCTCATCAGGGGTTTATCCCTCAAAACTTAAAAATAATATCAAAGATAACTGTGATATTCAAATGCGACGATGAGACGGATGCTTTAAACTATAGACCTATATCTTTACTTTCTAACTTTAATAAAGTTTTCGAGAAAATAATGTACAATCGGATGGTCAGCTTCATTGAACAGCATTCCATTCTATATTCGTCGCAGTATGGCTTTCGCCAGGGGCACTCTACCAATCATGCTATCATCAATATAGTTGAAGCTATTAAGTCAAATATGAATTGACGCTTGTTTACCTGTGGGATCTTTATTGACCTAAAGAAAGCTTTCGATACTGTTAATCATAAAATTCTACTTGACAAACTTAATCATTACGGTTTTCGAGGAATTATCAATGACTGGTTTAAATCCTATTTTACTGATCGCACCCAAACAACCCAGACAGACTCCCACATCTTGGATAAGTGCGCATGCACATGCGGCGTACCACAGGGCTCTGTATTAGGGCCCCTTCTTTTTCTACTTTACGTAAATGATATCCATAATTGTTCTAGCAAATTGAAGTTCTTTCTTTTTGCCGATGACACCAGTATTATATTTGCTGACAAAGACCTGAAAAAATTAGAAGTGACTGTAAACAACGAGATTGAAAAACTTAACGATTGGCTAACTTCTAATAAATTAACATTGCATACTAAGAAATCTAACTATGTCATCTTCTGACCCTACCAAAAGAAAATCCAAAATATTCCCCAAATTTGTATATTTGATCATGATTCAAACAAAAATGTAAACCTTGAATACAAAGACTGTATTAAGTATTTAGGTGTTCTTATCGATGAAAACCTTTCCTGGAAGAACCATATTGATTCTGTTATAACCAAAATAAGCCAAACTGTTGGAATGTTAAGTAAACTAAGACATTATATACCATTTTGTGTTCTTATAACAGGCCTGTAGGAGGGGGGGGGGGGGGGGGGGTTCGAGGGGTTCGAACGAACCCCCTTTGAGGCCCAAGATTTTTTTTTGCTGTTGTTGACCTAACCAAGCGCCGACTCTTGGATTGTCAGGATTGAGCTTGCGCTAGCCTATTCAAAATAAAGTATTTGTTGTTTTCACTGTTATGTTTTTGGTTTTGGGAGCCATCGTGGTCAAAACGCTGCCGCATAGGACGCTTTGTGACTGCTGTCTAACTACATAACAAACTAGAAAGCCTAGGAGCCCGCGAAAAAAAAAACACGAAAAACACAGCGAGGTCCGTATGGGCCCAGGCAAATTAAGACAAATTCGCCTCCGCTAGATATGATTACTACCGTTTGCAAGCTTGCGTGAAGCGTGACGAAATAACTTTGTTTTGAAAAGTTATAACTTAGTCGTTTAGGAGTCGAAACGTATTAGTTATGCAGGTGAAACTTGTGCCCAGGCCTGACAAAACTTTTAGTTTCTGGTGAAACTTAAAGTTTTAAACATCAAACTTGCTAAATCAATGAAAAACCGCGAGAAATCCGCTGAATGTGTTAAAAAAAATACTTAATCTTATCTAAATTAGGGAACTTTGAAGACAAAACTCAGATAATCGACTGGAAATTTTAATTTTACCATTGAACATGATCGCGTGCTTCGCAAAGTTTCCAGACATTAACTAAAAGTTTTGAAGTGCAAACGTCTGCGATACAACTTTTCAAAACCAAGCTATTTCGTCACGCTTCATGCAAGTTTGCAAACGATAGTATTAATATTTGTCAAAAAACATATTCACTCTGCTCAAAATACTATCCACTTTGCCCGTAACTAGCTGCAAGTGCGAAAGGTCCTTCAGCACGATGCGAAGGTTAAACACCTATATGCAATGCACGATGAGCGAGAACAGATTAGCGTCACTTGCACTTATGCATATCCATTACGACATGCAAATAGACCTTGAAGAAGTGGTGGAGCTATTTGCTACCATGCATTCGCGAATGGTAGAGCTATCAAATTTGCTGTGACGCTTAATGTTACTGTGGTCCCTTGTTGTGATATGGACTGTTAGTGTTATACCAATAATGCACTAGCTTTTTGTATAGTAGGGAATTAAGGGACTTACAATACTAGAGTGATCCAAACTGACGTTTGATTAAAAGCGCTTTTTCTTCCCTACCCCCACCCTAAGCTAAACGTTTTTCGTCAGACAAATGGATACAAATCCCCCTTGAAATACCCCAGCTATGGGTCTGTATAAATATCTATAATGCTCTTATAACACCTTATCTCTCCTATGGACTTATTTCATGGGGCCACGCCTCTAAAACACATCTAAATAAACTCACTATTCTACAGAAGCGCGCACTACGCTTAATTCACTTTGCAGACAGAAATGAGCATGCTATCCCTTTATTTGTCAAAACTAGTGTTTTACCTTTAAGTTTTCTTTATGTCCAAGCGGTCTCAAACTTAATGTATGATATAAATGCAAAACAAGCACTGCCAAATATTCTAAATCTTTTCTGTAGAACTTCTAGCATACACAAATATGCTACCCGCTCGTCAACCTCTCAGAACTTTTATATTAAAAATTCTAGAATCGACCGACAAAAACACTCTTTTTCACGTGTTGGAGCAAAAGGGTGGAATGGGATACCTGAAAGAATAAAAAAGTTGCCAAAAAATAGTTTTAAGAAAGAAATGAAAAGAATGCTATTTGACATTTTGAAAACTGAAGATAGCTACATTGAAATCGATAAAATAATATTTGATCTTAACCCATTGACTACCGCAGGTTTTTACATTTTCGGAGTGATTTTCCACCTATAAACGATGAATAGCAATTCGTGACTCTTTATTTGAACTACCAGGGAAAAGTGGTGCTGTCCTAAGTTACTGGAGGCTCAAGGTTTCTGAAAACGTCATTTTGACGTAGCTATTTTTTATCCGTGAAGCGACAACAACGGCCCAAGTTCGGTTTGCTTGCGATTTCTGCTAAATTTACAGCCATTTTTCATCTTTAGTGGCTGCCTGATGAGCATCATTAAGCGTGACGGTAGCTAAGAGTCCACTTTCTCAAAGAATCGAGCAAGGTGATGTACTTTGTTGTTGAATTTGGCTTGTTACTCGACGAACTGGGAATTTGGCCGGTCAAACACTTAGTACCTTTGGGACTCGACTATTGATGAATTTCTCGACCTACCGCCACATATTTTGGAATTTCTGTGTACTGAAGATGACCAGGAGCAGGAAATTTTGGCGGTAGGTCGGAGTGGCTGTAGACTTAGTTTATATGTGAAAGAATTGGGGGAAGGAACGGGTGCTGTCAAAAATTCTCGTTAGTTCCCAGCATGCAATGCGCTCAAGATGTTGAAAATGTCGGGAAGGCCCGAATGCACTGGAACAAAAGGCTGTATCTACGCTCGGGAGAAGAATATCAACAAAAAAAGTCATTTCTAAGCTAGAAAAAGGACTGAATTTCGTTATGACGGTTGAATTTTGGTTTTTCGACGATGATTTCCCTAAAAAACATGAAGGCAAAAAGGGGCATTTTTGTTGTTTCTCTTTGACGTTAAAAACGGCCAGTTTCGTTCTTGTCCAAACTCAAAAGGCCATATTTGGTAAAAATCGCTACGTTTCGTGCATTTATTGGATATCCAAATTTAAAGGGCATTCCATTTCGTGCTCACAACTAACAGTTAAGGCAATATTCGTGTGATTGAGAGAGTTGCAATGTCTTGAAGCATGGGAGTTTTTTACGGCCGGTTTTGGCCGGCACGGGTGCCAATGGGTTAAGAATCATTAGAGAAGACACAAGTGAAAGTACTTTTATTATCTTAGTATCTCAAGCTCTCCCTCTCTCTTTTGTTTTTTTTGTTTTTTTTTGTTGTTGTTGTTTTTTGTTTTTGTTTGTTTGTTCAATCTCACACAAATACACTTATCTTTTTTTTCTCTTTTTTAATCCTGTACTGTAATATAATTGCCTCTGTTTCAATAGACTGGCCTGCCACGATTAGCTAAGCTACCTGCAGGTCAGTCTAAATTGTAATATCTCTATTCATTTTATTTTTAATAAACCTTTATGAACCTTTTATTTGAAGAAGCAGCTTCACAGCACAACAGAGAGCTATTTAGTACTAGTATAACAGAGTGTGCAAAAAATGATCTTGCATGGTTAGAAGCTTACAGGGATAAGCACAAAAAAAGCCAATCCATGATAAACTGATTACCAAGGAGACCCTGGTGTTGGATTGTTTTGTTGGTGGATAAGGGTCAAGTCAGGGTCATTTTGAGTATCACTATATGAGAAGTGGTTCTTTGATTTAGTATGTGTGGAAGTCAAGTCCAGATTGGTATTTATCCACAGCTGCTAAAGAACAGGAAATGTGCATTGTCTTTAAATAATATAATAATAATTAATAATTTATTACTTATATAGCACCATTTACAAATACAGATCAATGGCACTTTACAATTTTTAAATCACATCTACTCTAATAAATAAATGAAATCAAATGTTGGTTTTTGGGGAGAGGGGAAAACCGGAGTTCCCGGAGAAAAACCTCTCAGAGCAGAGTAGAGAACCAACTAACTCAGCCCACTTATGATGCTGAGTCCGGGAATCGAACCCGGGACACACTGGTGGAAGGCGAGCGCTCTCACCACTACGCCAACCCTGCTCCCCAACTGGTGGTAATGTGTGAAATAAAAGTAGAGTTAAGTATTTTGTTTTTACCTGATTTTCATTAGGCTTACACACAAACTGTAGATTATCATGAATGGATTTTACATAACCAAAATCAGCATCCTTCCAAAACTGGTAAATCTTCTCCTCAAGTCTGGAATGAATCAAAACATCAGCAAAGTTAGACAGTCTGCTGCCCACATGTCTCTTTGATATAAAGACAAAAAGATGGGTGTAGGTAAAATGTGCAAATACAACAGGTTTCTGTACAGTCATGTATATTTGTGATTCTTTATATTTTTCAGTCCTTGTTAGTAATTAGCAACATTAAAGTTGGCTAAATATCCAATTTAAATGTTAGTTCTCTCAGCAGGAGTGGAACCTATGACCTTCTGATTACTAGTTTGGATTGTGACTGACACTAAGCTAAAGGAAGTTTGTGAGAGCAGGGCTATTAAACTGTCCATGCACAGTGGTTTAAGGGGGAGTTACACCTGAATGCTACATTTTTGTCACCTTTTGATCTTTTCTCATTATTTTCTCGAGATTTCATGCAATCCAAAAAAGCCATCATACTTTTGTAGTGCATGAATATCTCAGAATTTTTGGGTGATTTATAGAATGTTTATGAAGATGGATAAAAGGGGTGGGGAGAGTGATTTAAGGGAAGATGAGAAAAATGCAGATTGTAAGGTGATTAAAAATTAAAATTGGAGGTTAAAAATTAATGGACAAACACCAAACAGTTTGCCCTCAACTTGACATGCACCCGCATTATACTTTCCCTTTTTAATTTCTTCATCAAATCACTTCTTACATGTATTTCATCAATATCCAGGTATAACGCCCCCCCCCCCCCCCCCCTTAGCAACAACTGATTGTCAAACTCACGTTCTAAAATATCTTCCAGCCCTGCTGTCATCACAGTGAGGTTTTCTGAACCACTTGTCTGGAGTGGAGCAGCCTGCCTCGTACCCCAGCACTGATGTGATCCACTTGTACCCTGTGTCAAAAAATACCATCCAAGGAGTTCAGTAGTATTATACTATTTCCAGTTCTGCTTGTTTATTTAGAAGGGTTTTTCAGTGAAAGAACACATGGACATGGATTTATTAAACCTTTCTTAAAAAGGGGGAGAGGGGGGTTTTTTATTCCAAGTATTATGATAATTTAACAAGCACACTCTGTTAGATATCGTGTGTGACCCTCAGGAATGCTATAATTACTTGCAATGTTGCACCCCTTGTACTACACTTAAAAAACCCAGTCGATTCTGATTGGTTAACGGCAGTACAATTAATTCCAAATTGTACTCCACGTGAGAACCTATTAAGTTTCCATGGTAAAAGCATATAAGCACAGCCAAGCATGGTAAATTTAAACGTTTTGACGAATGAAATTGTACAAAAAGATATAAACTGAAGTCGCGATTCTGTGCAATGAATTTTTTTTTGGGGGGGGGGGTGGGGGCATAACTATTTTAGTCAAATATGTGATAACTAAACAAATTGTACAAACTCATGCAGTGTATGACTTCACTAGTAGTTTTGTTAAGCAAACTATGAATAAAAAATTACACAACCTCATTGCTTTTCTCATGTAAACCATGCTGTTCTTATGCTAACTAGTGTACATTTTCATGAGAAAGACAGAGGTTTGTATCAAAACAAGGTCACCTCCACCTTGCTTCCACTCAAAGGCCAGGTCACTGAACACACAACTGTAAAATGGGCTATTTTTTGAGTTTCAAAATCACTTTTACAGTACCTACTAATCACAAATTGTACTCAAGGTTGTGTGATTTCCAATAATGATTTGTCGAACTTCCAGAGGGGAGGGGAGGGGAGGGAATCCAGTGAGTTTGCCCCGTAGTGAGCTCGCCCTCCATGTAGTCTTCAATAATCGTAACACACATTTGTTGCTCAATTTGTAACACACATTTGTTGCACAATGTTCAACTGTGTATTGATCACCAGCTTTAGTTTAAGTCTTATTAGAAGTGGCAAAATAATACAACGCAATAAACTCATTTCTTATGATACATTAATAAAGATGATTCTTCGTGTATCGGACAAAACGTAGCAAAATCATGTTTTGACATTGACACACGAATGAGATTTACTAGCAAGCTCTGGAAACAAACTCATGGTTCTATAATAGTGTGTGTTGTTTTTCAATCCTTAACTGTGTATAATACGGAATAAAGTGCTTCTTATTCACAAAAAAATCAACTGTTATCAGTAAGGGGAACAACTAAACACATTAATAAAGACGAGAATGTACGTACGTGCATATGTTTCTTCGTGTACTGGACAAAGTGTAGCAAAATCATGGTTTGATGTTGACAGGCAAACGAGAAAATTACCCCAAAACTAAAAAATGTAGGGGGTAAAATCACGGGGGGCAAGCTCACTACGGGGCGAACTCACTGATATTCGAGGGGAGGGATCCACATTCAAATTTGGGCCCCATGTAGCATGGGTGTAGCATGCAGTGTGGAACAATTTTTTGAGGGCTTTGATGTCCAGATCAAAGACTTAAAATTTCCAACATAAAGTTAAACAAGATATATACAACCTGTATAGAGGTTATTAGAGTCTTCTACTAAGGTTAAGTTACTCTACTATTAACAGTTTCCTTTGATAAGTGAAAGTTATACCAAACCTCCATTATCACACATTACAGACGTTTTCTCATTTATAGAGGGTTTTCATGTGATGTCATAAAAAACTAAAATTCAAAAGTAAACAGACTTTTGCATTTTTATCTTCTTCACATCAAAGACATTTTAGAAATGTATCTGCTTGCATGTTTTCAGCTCGGTGGCTTGCTTTGTTTTGAAAACAAAGCAGCTTGAATTTTAGAGTTTTTCACAGTGCATGACATAAACTAAGATGTCTGCTCACAAGCATGTCACATACATTCACCATGTGTTTTTGAGGTTTGAAAAGCCAAGATGGTAAGAGAAGCGTCTACGTTGAAAGCCTCAACAGAGAGAACAAAGTCCTTGAGATAGCTAAAGTAAGAAACATATGTTTTAACCTTCCCTTAAAGGGATGCCAAGATGGTGTTTCCATACAAAACACTATAATTTTGGATGGTACATTTTGCTGAATAACTCGAGTACAGGATATGGCACGGCCCTGAGACTTTGGCATGTTGTTTATTTATTACTCTTCTATAATATCACAATTTCTTGACTTCATCTATTGAATGGTTGATGATTTCATTTTTTTTACTTGCGTGACTGAAAACGCTCTATTCGTTTCATACTGCACAGGTGCTAATTTGTATGCAGCAGTGCTTTTGAAAAAAATGAAAGTTAACACCTGGACAAATGGCGGTGAATGGACCGATAATTTACATCGGTTAGGGTACATTTATGCCATAAAAAGTAAAGGTAGTTAATTTCGATAAGGAATAATTGTCATAATATCGTGTCTTACAGAAAACTGTCACCACTCAGAACGAGAATTTTAGGACCTTTTTTCGGCTTTTAATAAAGAAGACCGGCAAAGTCCACAAGTTTTACCGGAAATTTCTAAAACAGATTACCTTGTTCGGTGATGTGACCATAACTTGGGGAGTGAAACAAGTTTTGAGAAGATTCATTTTACAAAGTTGGTAAATTATCTCAATTTTGTAATCTGCATGGCTGTTCGTGGGGGAAATCCTACATAATCTAACCTCGCAAGTTCCATGTTTTCTGCATGTCCTGGAGTCAGATTCATCACTTGGTGAAAAGAAAGAGTCTCCCTTTTTATGACTTTCGACCGTTTTAGCAGCAGTTTGCTTGTTGTTAGCAGAACCGATCGAAAACACCGCAATGAACCAAACAACAACACTGCTGAGATTCATGATCACTGTCAATGGACTGAGGGGAGACTGGAACGACAGATTCGCGCGCTATTTGAATTACTCAAATGAAGAATGATCCTCGCAGTCAGGGTGAACGCAATTAATACAATTGCGAAAAGAAGCCTGAAAAAAAAAAAAAAAAATTCAGGACTTCAACGGGGTTTGAACCCGTGACCTCGCAATTACCGGTGCGATGCTCTAACCAACTGAGCTATGAAGCCACTGACGTTGGGAGCAGGTCAATTGTGGGTTCATATGATCCCGTGAAAGGAATGAGTGTGAAACCAAAGAGCCATAATGATGTGAATGATATATGAAATGAATCATATATGAACTGCGGAAATGAAATCAAATGAAGAATGATCCTCGCAGTTGTGAACACAACTGGCTTCTTTTCGTAATTGCATAAATTGCGTTCACAACTGCGAGGATCATTCTTCATTTGATTTCATTTCCGCAGCTCATATATGATTCATTTCATACATCGTTCACACATTTGAATTACTATTTGAATGTCTTTATTTTGTCTCAGTGAACTTCGCAAGGAATGTTTCATCCCCCAACTTCACTTTTCATGTTAAGAACTATCCAATCAAAACATCTCCATAAAAAAATTGGATTGGTCGAGATGCACAGGGCTGGTGCCACAGTCAAGTGTGTTTCCCCGCACACATTTTACCAGTGTGTGTCTCCTAAATACGGCCAGTGACATGTGCCCCCGGTTGAAATGTAAATGGGAAGCCTATTTTGGTCTTCCCGAACGGATAATTTCCGGGGAAAACGGAATTTCTTGAAAGGTAGTCCAAACCAGGGCCCGCGGAGTAGTTAAAGTGGGGTGGTGGGGGGGGGGGGGGGGGGGGTGCGTTCCCGCATTTTCAAGTGAGGGGAGGGGACTAAGGGCTTGTTCAAATGGCGGTGGGGGACCCTGGGAAGGTGAGGTACCCAACCTACCCGTGGTCAAAATAAAGCTAGCCTTCACATGCAATCCCGGGGCCCTGAGGTGAGGTTTAAAATGCTATCGCGTGGTCGCTAAGAACGTATATCAAAGAATTCAGAGACAATTGCCTGGATGAACATTACCCCACCCCACCTCCAGCATTCACATGGAGAAAACTCATCCCAGCTAAGCGGGCTACCCGTCCAGGCTGACCGGGCAACCCGCCTTGGTGAGGTACCCTACTTCACATGTGAACGCGATCGAGAAATAAAGAGAGATTGTATGGAGAGATTGGTAACTCCACCGAGGCGGGGTACCTCACCTTCCTGGGGTCCCCCACCTCCATACAGGAGCCCATATTCATGGGCTCCTGCCTCCATATAATTCCGTTTAATTCATAACCTTTCTCCAGCAGTTAACATATTTTATTAACTCAAAAAATCTAGTGATATCCTTTTCTACACTTTTTAACTCAATTCAAGCATTTAGAGAAAGGGGTTAGTGACAGAATGAACTTTGTAATCGCACTTACTGTAACGTAATCTGTAAACGAAGGTAGAGTAATCATAACTTTGCTTCATCTTCAAGAGTTATTTTCACAGACAACATAGAAAACTTTAAAAAGCTAAGCGCCTTATCTCTAGAAGTTACCCCAAGAAAACGGTAGAATAGATACTCTCAGAAGCTAACTATGCGGATAGAAAAACAGCTCTAACACAGAAACAGAGAACGCCCTAGCCCTGGAAGCTTTTACCCTTCGTTACGCAATTTCAACCATCTTTAATACCGTGTTTGAAAAACATACTAATGGTCGAATGACACCTAATATAAGAACAACCATTACTCAGAGAGATATTCAAGGAACCTCCCTAGTGATTTTTTATAGAAAAGGGAAATCTCTTAAAGATATGCTTGTAAAGCAAAACTATAAAGGCCGTGAACAACCCAAAGGAACTAAATGGGCACACAGCAGCAGTCGCGTTGGTCTGTCACCTAATCGAATCCCTGTACGGTGGTCAATTTACATCATCAACTCCGTTGATAAACCGAATTTACGTGATTCTACGAATTCCACGAGTTAACAACGTATTTGGTATTAATTTCTGAATGTCTTGGGGAGAAAAATACAGTGAAAGTGTAATTTGATGCAATCAAGAGCACGTATTAGCAGGCGTGTCACTTAGGCTATGTCTACACTATACCGGATAGCTCTTGTGCCGGCACGAAAACCATATCGGATAGGGCTTTTGTTCACATTCGAAACGATGATTTCGGCACGATTTTTGCGTCGGAGCGATGCTGGGCCGCTGCGGTCTTGAAAGTGAATCGTCACATATCGGATAGGTTTTCGTGACACTTTCTGGAGTAGTGTGAACAAAGAATCGAACCGAAACGGAAATCAACAACGAGGAGCAAACATTGGATTCTAGTGGAAAGATAGCGGCGACGGTTTTGGGCCACTGCCGTTCACACCAGGCCGTAGTATTTTTCACAACGGCATAAAATGTTATCCGGCATAGTGTAGACCTAATTGGTCTACAAAACAAAAAGATAACAACAGCAGAAGCGTATCACCCTGCAACAGATAGCTGAGCTCTACTACGGTGTTCGAGGAGTATCACAAATAAAATTTACTATTTCTGATTCTTTTCTTGTTTTCTTTGATTTTGATATGTTGTTTATGATTAAAAACGAAAATCCTTTTGGTTTTTATTGTGTCATTTTGATTTTGAATTTGTCGCGTTTGATTTCTCAAATGGCAGTTTGATTTCCAAAATTTGTCGCGTTTGATTTCTCAAATGACGCTTTTGATTTCCAAAATTTGTCGCGTTTGATTTCTGAAATGACACTTTTGATTTCCAAAATTTGTCGCGTTTGATTTCTCAAATAACACTTTTGATTTCCCAAATTTGTCGCGTTTGATTTCTCAAATGACACTTTTGATTTCCAAAAGGGTAGGTCCCCCGGAAAAAGTTTAAAATTAAAGTCCTCTGAAATGGCTAGAAATAGATTTAAAACTAACATGGTGTGGTGAAAAATATACTTTCAGCAACAAAAAGCTGTGTTTTAAAACAAGAATTTAATTACCTTTTCGCTGTACTAATCATAACTGGCAATTAGTAAAGTATCCACAAGGCTCAACTCAACATACGATTGTCCTCGAGACATTGTACTGTTGAAGAGTGTGGATGGGGGGGGGGGGGGGGGGGCTTAAGCCCCCCACCCCTCCCCCTGCGCGGTGCCTGTCATAAAACCTGGGCTCGGTACTATTCTACTCAAGGCCGGGGACAATCAGTTTTACTAATCATGGCCGAACGAGAGTAGAGAGGGCTTTTTCGAGGAAGTTGTATCAACCACCCGCCTGCCTAAAGTAAGGTTCGACAGCAAATACATAATATTGAACAGAAATTCAGAATTATGCAAGAGATGACGTCAGATCTTAAGAAAGCCAACAATAAAGATGTTTCAGCTTATCCTTGTGTTCTTACTGAGTCCTTAAATGAGAAAGACAAGGTCTTAAACACTAAGAAATACTTAAATAAGAAACGCAAACATCGCACAAGACTAAAGACTAGTTAAACAAAGTGTATCCAAGAAAGCTGAAGAGAAAAATAATACCTATATTAGAAACCTCTCAGAATATAACCTGACAACTGATCAGATCAACCTATTATCTAAAGGCCTCCGTTTCATCCTATCTCCACATACTAACACTGGCAGAATTAGACAAAACCTTTTACGCGATTTCAACCCGTTTTGAGAGATGAATACGTCTCCGATACATTTACCACGCTCTTGAGACATACCTTGAAGAAACAAAATTAAACTATCAGAAATTGAGATAACGCAACCTAAGTCTAACTTGCTTAGATTAGAACGCAAAGCTATTAGAGAGCGAAAAGAAAACTCGGAATAAATATCAAGGAAGCAGACAAAGGAGCCACGACTGTCTTAAGGAACAAAACAGATAAGATTAAAGAGGGCATGAGATTAATCGAGGTCAAGGAACAAAACAGGCCCCTCGAAAAACCAATGGAAACTTCTACTAAAATGGTTATCTCAAACACCGAACCGTCCGCGCATCCCAGTTTTTTACACTTTAACAAAGACGCACAAGGTCAACTTGTCAAGTCGACCGATAATTTCTGGATACGACTCTCCTACTGAGAGAATTTAAGCCTTCGTTGACAGCCTCCTCCAACCAATTATGAAAGAACAGCAGTCCTACCTTAAAGATACAACACAGTTTATTAACTTCAATGGAGGAACGAGAGTTCCACAAAACACGATTCTCGTCTCAATGGACGTTACAAGTTTATACACGAATATACCGCAAGAAGACTAATCACGATCATATGCCACGCATATGACACATTCTAGGCTGAAAGCCTCCCCCCCCCCCCCCCCCATACCGACAGGCTATTTAAGAGAAATGCTGAGACAGGAGCCCATGGCTGAGATTAATATTACAAGAAAACTCTTTTCAGTTAAATGGAGAAGACTTTCTCCAGACCCATGGCACGGCTATGGGCACGAAAACAGCGGTCTCTTTTGCCAATATTTTCATGGCTAAGATCGAGACAGCAATTATCGATCAGCACAGTACAAAACCGTTGGTATGGAAGAGAATAAAATTTACTGCTGATATTTCTGACAAAGAAACTATTTTCCTTAATACATGCATTTACAAAGGAACGAGATTTGCCAGCTGAGGAATCTACCTTGACACGCCCACTTAATTTAAACCTACTGAAACATTCCAGAACACGCACTTTAAATCCTGTTACCCTCCCGGGACCACAAAAGCCTTCGTGAAGGGTCGAAGGTCTTAGACTGCTAACAACTAATTCTTCAGTGGAAACTTTCACAAAAAACATAAAAAATTAAACTACGCCTTCGAGCGAGAGGCTACCCGAACAACCTTATAGATAAACGCTCTCGGAAGTCAGATTCTCTGATAGAAAGATAGCTCTCAAAGAAAATACTAGAGCGCATAAAGAAATACTACCCTTTGTAACGCAATACAACCCATGTGTGCCTAACCTCAAACGCATTCTAAGAAATGGCATCTCTAAACTTAAAGAAATGTTTAAAGATCATCCAATTATTTCTTATAAGAGAGGCAGATCTTTAAAAGACCTACTAGTGAGAGCCAAACTGTAGTAGCTAAATCTTATTACACTACATGTGAAAAGTTACTACATTCATGCGACACGTTTGTGGGATTTGTGAATGACCTGTCATATTATTGCTTGCTTTTGGCCTGACATGGCAGCGAAATACGAGCAGACAACAGAAGGGCAATAGGTCACGCGCACACTCATCAAACAATCTGGGATGTGTCATTTGAGAAATCAAACGCGACAAATTTTGGAAATCAAAAGCGTCATTTGAGAAATCAAACGCGACCAATTTTGGAAATCAAAAGTGTCATTTCAGAAATCAAACGCGACAAATTTTGGAAATCAAAGTGCCATTTGAGAAATCAAATGCGACAAATATTGGAAATCAAAGTGCAATTTGAGAAATCAAACGCGACAAATTCAAAATCAAAATGACACAATAAAAGCCAAAAGGATTTTTCTTTTTAATCATAGACAACATATCAAAATCAAAGAAAACAAGAAAAGAATCAGAAATAGTAAATTTTATTTGTGATACTCCTCGAACACCGAGCTCCAGGAAAACACGGGAAAACACTGTGGCAGACAGACAGTAATTACAATGCGGGTGACAGGTTTTGTGACTAAAAAAGGCCTCAAAGGTCAACATACATAAAATTGTGTATGCGGCTGATTTACGTCCAACAAGCACAAAGATCTTAAATAACGGCAATAGGTAGTTTGCAGCCAATCTCTAGAGACACAGATAAATAATGGTGAAACGAACAAATGCTGGTGGACGAACAAAAGGAGCTAATGAGAGATCTTTTGTTTACGTCCACCAGCATGGCCTGGCGGCGATGACGTAACATGGAAACAACCTTTTTACATACAACATATACATACAACGGGCATTATTCCTTCTGAGGATTCTAGCACCTCGATATTGTTGTCCCCCTGCCTCACCCGGCCCTCGGTCACGTGAACTAGTTGGTCACATGATCTGTTTGTCAGCTGTGTAATGTCTCGAGCTGTGAATTGGATTCTTTGCAGAGAAGAGAAGCTGTCTTAGAAGTCGTTGTTTTGCAAGTGTTGACGCCGAGATAATGAAATGGGTTCATTTCTGGAGTTATTTCTACTCTGTGGAATTTGTTTTATCTGGAGCAAAGGTGAAGGAATTGATCCAAATTCAGAGGTTAGCTGTAGGCGTAGGCCACGTGGAGTTTGTTTGCTCGCTTTGTATCTAACATCCATTGAAATCTTCCCTTCTGCGAGAAAAGTTGTAAATGTTCGCTCTATTTCTATTTCAGATCAGCGAGTTTGCTCCGGTGGACTTAAGTGGTTTGTTTATTTGTCGTTTGACCTTTGTGGTGTGGACAGGTAGTGGAATGGATTTAATGGCCTCCTCATCTCGCTTCTCTGCAGTGTTTGGAAGGAGTTACTGCTTCTGTTAAGGTACGAATTACGTAAGAGGCAACTAAGACGAACTAATGGTTGGTTCTCAAAGTTTTATCGTTGCATTATATACGGTTATTGTTAAAAAACAAGTTAGTGTACATGTTGTACGTGAAAGGTCAGTTTGTAAGAACTAGAGGCTGCCACTTTAGGACACTTTACTCAGCTGCTTGTTATTTAGTGATTGTAAGGTGCGGTCTTTAGTTCATTCTCTCAAATAATTTTGCATATTTCTACAATATTTTTATATGTGCGGGCACATTCTACTCGAAACTGAGCTGTATCCTTTCACGAACCAGAAGGGTGTCTGCACACGTGAGGAAACAGCTGAGCAAAATTTCTCGCGAGGCAGTTAGCTCAGCCGTTTCCTCTCGTGTGCGGTGAGGTTTTCGTGAGATTTTCGCCTCGCGAGGCCGTGAGAAAAATATCAAAACATATTTGATATTGATCTTACGGCCTCGCGAGGCGAATTTCTCACAAAATTTCGCTGCACACGAGAGGAAACGGCTGCGCCATCTGCCTCGCGAGGCATTTTGTTCATCTGTTTCCTCACGTGTGTAGCGGGCTTTACTTTATGAAAACTGTGGCGGATCCAGGAAATTTTTTCTACACATTGTAGAAACAGTTTTTGCAGGCTAACATTTTTTTTTGCACGAGAGCTTGTATATATGTGTGATATCTGTGTGTCAACATTTGTGATCATCCATCCTTATGGATGAATGTTTTTATAACTGTTTTGCTACAAACAGTGGCAAGATTTTAGTCCAACGCTCTGTGGGTTTCAAGTGGTATTGCAAGAAGCTTTATTCATAATTTTACAGTCCTGCAAAGGGAGGCTATCACCCAAAAACATAAACTGTGACATAGAAATGTATTGCAATAAATTCAGTAAAAGATTTAACACTTGGTGATAAAAACTCACAAGAGGCTACAATTAGCCTAAACTCGGGCTTGCTAAAAACAGTATTGTATCCCTAACTTAGCGCTAAACAAAAGAATAGAGGGAAGTCTGTCTTTCTTACATCAGACGCATTGTGTTTAGCTTGTGTTGGAGTCTATTTCTTTAGACCCCTATCAACATATATTCCTCTAAAATACAGCTCAACCATTGAGAACAATAATTATAACACTTGTAAAAAATATTTCTAAAAGAAAAAGAGAAACAGAAAAAATAAAGCCTGTGATATATACCACTAAAAGACATTGAACCTGGGTTAGCTGCGTCACAGGCAGGAACAATGACCTTTAGACCACAGAGGTTTATTGTTATGCAAGGTGATAAAAATAGTGTACTGATTCCAAAAAAAACTAAGCACACTTGTTTTCGCTTCGATGGATAATTGTTTGAGAAAGGAAACGCTTATCAAACGATGTAGGATTTTTTTGCATAAACGTTAATGGAGTCTCAGTGAAATGTGAGTAGAAAATTGTGACCTTGTATGGGAAAATGTACACTAACGCTTTACTGTTAAACGGACGAAAATAAACGCATTATAAACGGGAAGTAAATGGTTAGGAGAGGTGTTTAAACGGTCTTCATAACCGTTTAAACGAATAGCTTTGAATGTCAAACGGAAAGCTTAAAACGTTAAGCGGTTGAGCAAAATTCATAAACGGAAAGCTCAAATCGTTAAACGGTTGATCAAAGTCCAAAAACAGATAGCTTAAAACGTTAAACGGTGGAGCAAAATCCATCAATTCAACGGATTGGAAAATGTTTAACCCTTTAACCATTATACTCTCAAAAGCTGTAAAATGAATAAATTAAACAGAAAAATATTAACGCACAGACTTGTACATCTTAAAAGGTAACTTAAGTTTAATGAAGACAAATACATACATACATACATACATACTTTATTGGCTCGTCCCCACGGGGCTTTTCAGAGTCAATTTTTACATTACAAATAAACTCAACATGCTAAGAATCCCAACTAGCCGGAGGCAAACCAGTTGGCTATTTACAAGAATGACCGAGGACTTGAACCAGGGACTACCCAGAACAAGACCAGCTAGCGGCCAGAGTGGGATTTGAACCCGAGGCTACCGCATTGAAAATCCATCACCCTAACCGCTCGGCCATCCTGCCCCAAATGACTTCTGTACCTTCATTCTTCTGTTTCAGCCATTCAAAACTGTATTTAACATGGCCATCGTCGTTCAAGATTCCAAAGACAGACCGATTGCCGGGTGTCATGCTCACGCTCCTTCAGTCGAATAGTGCATTCTGACAAATTGCTCCATATTGAAAACAGATTCCTTGTCCATCGGTCGAAATGAACGTATTTCTATGAATATTCTTTAAAAAAGAATTTAACTTTTATTGCGCTAGGGAGAAGTACAGCTAATGCAATATAAACCAAAGGCAAAAGCAAAGTATGCGCCGCAAACACGTGCACTGCAATCGCAAATCATAAAGAAACTCAATCGCTTGCGACCTTTCGCAATTGGCATCCATTTAGCGATTGTATTGGGCTAAGAGTTACGAAATTATTTACCATAAATAATTTTCATTACTTGGAGTTTGATTTTGCAATGACCTGTTGACTATCCTGCCAGCGGACGAACTGTTTGACTTGATGGCTTATGCTTGTAGATAATAAAAATTCAAGCTCTTCAAAGTCTTCAAATTGGCCACGACCTTAATTTACGAACATAATTCCCCTTACATTCGCCAAAATAATAGTTTTTGCTATCTTAAGACACCTTCCAAAGTGATTCTAAGCTTCGTCAACAAGGTTCATGCACTAAAAGTTATCATATGCACGTTTGTTGTGTCGTTGATTGACAGTTTTTGCTAGAAGCCGATGTTGATTACCCCACGAGTTCCAAGGGACCTCTACTCGATCTAAAAGAAAAAAAATTATGTCTTCGGCGCTTCATAGAACCTTTGAAGAACGATCTTGTCTGTAACAAGAGTATTTTACCGTTTGAATCAGTTCATTGTGCCAAAGAGAACTAAATATATTTTTTAAGCACTTGCCGATGCCGCAAAATAATATTCCCAAGGGACTAGAGCTGGCTTTGTGGATGCAAATGAGGAAGAACATATGACAGCCAACTGTTCATGAGATCACCACCGGTTTGCGACGGATTCTTATGAAACCTTGCATATTTACTAAATGCTGCATGATAAATTAATCTATGGAGGTTGTTTTTTGTTTTTATTCAAAATATGAGAAATTATTATATTGCGTGACAGTCATGTCACCGGTTGTTTTGTGCTGTGCAAAAGCCAAAAAGAACAAATTTAAAACCAAACATTGAGCTCTCTTTAGCGTCTTTTGAGTTTCATTCACCAGAAACTGTGGAGCGTTAGAAATAATGAAAGGTTTAGAATATCGGCCAAACCACTTTCTGATTTTCAAGCGGTCCAATTATGCATGCCGGGCCGTCTGTTAAGA
The DNA here is from genome assembly GCA_016490735.1 of Pachyseris speciosa. Classification (NCBI taxonomy): domain Eukaryota; kingdom Metazoa; phylum Cnidaria; class Anthozoa; order Scleractinia; family Pachyseridae; genus Pachyseris; species Pachyseris speciosa. The sequence continues at coordinate 905,521 of JAEMWC010000075.1, forward strand.
TTACATCAATTGGCGGTTCGAAATGTGATACACTTTTCGCACTTTTCGTTTTTATTTCACTGGTATGTGTTGACAGCAAATTAAAAAGCTTTATAACTCATTAAACAGGCAGAATATCTTGAATCGACAGAGCAAGGAAGAAGAAACCCTTTCTATTAAATGTGTTCCAGCGCTTTCTGCACCAACCGCGGTGGACACTAAGTTGATTATGTCTTTACTAATCAATCGCAAATAAATATTGTCAGCCGGTATATCAGGTAACCAAAATTGCACTCTCCTTTCACAAAAATTTCCATTTCGGTAACTGTAGATTTACAGATTTTCCTTTATAGTTTTGCTCCATTTTGTTTCGCAAAGTACCGTAAGCCTTTAAACAAGAAGAGCGTTAAACGGCTTACTGTTTTAAACGGATGGCACAACCATTTAAACGTGATGTCGCAAGTGCTAAACGGAGAGTATTTTTTTATAAATGGATGAGAAAACCGTTTAAACGTTTTGCCCAAAGCGTTAAATGGATACTACTTTTTTATAAACGAATAAGAAAACCGTTTAAACGCTTTGCATGAGCCGTTTTAAACGGAAGATAAACGGATAATAAACGGAATTTTCTGTTAAACGGTAAAGCGTTAGTGTACGTTTTCCCATACAAGGTCACAATTAATTAGCAGAGTGAAACTGTTTACAAATACGTCAATCCAGGGTCATTTGAAACACAAGAAAGGAACGTTTCTGGACAGTTTCAAGTGACGCTAGTACATTTGTTAAAACTAATTGCTTATCATTCAAAACTTTAAGTCCAGAAATTGAGATATTGTGGGAAAATAGTAAATAAACTACCTGTGAAAGTCTCAGGGGTGTGTGATATCCCGTACTTGAGTTATTCAACAAAATGTACATCTCAATGGAGCGGATACGGGGAACACGGCAGTCCATCTGGAGTTAAATTTTGGTCATGTTAAAAGCTTTCTTCTTGCTGTTGAACTTGCAAACATTCGTGTAGACACTTCTCTTAACATATTAGTAGTTCAGACGTAAAAGACACAAGGTGAATCGACGTTTTCCGATATGTGACAACAGGCATCATTCTTGCTGTTGATATGAGATTTACACTTCCGAATCACTTGGCCGTGAAAGGTCAAACTCCCTTTGTCTGTAGTCTCTAATTTGTGGCGCTCCCCTCACGTCGCGTCTCCTCGCAACTTCGCACACGCACATGTCTTTCGCCCGCCCCACAATCCATCGCCAAAATTAGAGACTACTCGCAGTCTACTGAAGCAGACACGAGGAAACACGGCAGTCCATCTGGAGTTAAGTTTACTCATGTTAAAAGCTTTCTTCTCGCCGTTGAACTTGCAAACATTCGCATAGACACTTCTCTTAACATAAACGCCTTATAAACGGGAAGTAAATGGTTAGGTGAGGTGTTTAAACGGTCTTCATAACCGTTTAAACGAATAGCTTTGAACGTTAAACGGAAAGCTTAAAACGTTAAACGGTTGAGCAAAATTCATAAACGGAAAGCTCAAATCGTTAAACGGTTGATCAAAGTCCAAAAACAGATAGCTTCAAACGTTAAACGGTGGAGCAAAATCCATCAATTCAACAGATTGGAAAATGTTTAACCTTTGTTCTCTCTGTTTGCCTCAGGAGTAAGCGCTGTTAGTTAATGTTAACATTGTAGCAAAAAGGTAAAACAAAGTTTTCCAAACTGGCAAAGAAAGCTAGAAACTTTGCTCTGAATTGTCCGCCGAATCATTGCATATGCCAAATATGAAATATGACTGCTCTCGTTACCTAGCACGTGACAAGCCGCCGATAAATTTTTCCCATCACTTTCTGTGAGCCTTCCGTTCCCTAAATCAAGGTGTCTGTTGAAGAACTCGATGACAATTGTATTTGACTTTCAATGAAAATAAATAAATTTATATTTTGTAAAATCCTTCCATCAGATGGAGCGAAAAGTATCGTAAGAACGTAGTTTATCTCTCTCTAGATCTCACGTTAGTGGCTGTAATCAGTCAAGCATCGCCAATATTGTCTGACCACTTTTGAATGGTCGGTATCGGAGTTTCTAGTCAAATTTCGTCGTTCTCAGTCGAACAGCTTCGGGTATTATGTTAGCTAGCTTTTTTTACAGAGTCAATAGCACTAGTGTGGGATACCACATGTATCAGGTATTCCACATATTTGAACATTCGTCTTTTTTGGGTCGTCATGCAATGTTTATCATGCATGCTCTTCATTCCCAGTGGATCAAGTTTCAACAAAAATTTGCATAAGAGTGTTTATCAGAAGTCTGAAAAATGTCAGTGAGCAAGAGACTAACTTTAATTTTCCACCAAACAGAAAGGATCCACTTATGTAATTTTTGAAACTAGCAGGGTATGGGATTGAGACAACTGCCAAACATCAACAAAAGACACTGTCAGAAGACAATAGGGAGCTTTAGCAACGACGACGGCAACGACAATGACAACGCCACAAAACAATAGGCTTAATGAGCAAAAACGATGGCTCTGCACGTGCGTTTTACATTTTGGTACATTTCTTTCCTGTCCTCTGCAAAACAACAAGGTGAAATGACCAAATTTTAGGTTTTGGCGAGAACGGGAACGTGTGACTGTAAAGTTCTTTCTTTTTCCTTACTTTAATGGCGTTCAAAACAATTTAGTCCCTGAATAGTTCGCCAGTCTTTTCCAAGTTAAACAATTTGGAAAAATAGCGAAAGCGCTACAAAAACGAGAAGTCCTATTTTGAAGTGACGTTTTCGTTGCCGTCGCCGTCGTTGTTGCTAAAGCTCCCTAATGTAATGGTCTGGTGTCGCTTTGTCGCACGTTTACTACTCCGTCTCGCTTCAAGCGAGAGAATTGTAACTGTCACAAACTATTGTGCTTTTTTAGAAAATTTCTGTCGGTTGTCGGTGTTTTGGGAGAAGATTCACAAATCTTTCGCAGTCGCTTCTTCTCCTTGGAAGGCCTCGTTGAATGCTCTGAGTTTTAGCCGTTGCAAAAAGAATTTGGCAGCACCATGCTTCCTTCTTTCGATCCACCGCTTAACTGAAGACTTCGTTAAAAGGAAAGAGATACTGTATTTACCCGTGTATAATGCGCACCCTATTTTTCAAGACAATTTTCTGAAAATAATGTAAATAGCAGTATACCTGTCTGTTAAATAACCACTCTTTGGTCAGAGAAAATTTTCACCCGATTGAACGGCTGGAGTTAACTTCTTGCGAAAAACAAATACAAATTTTCTGTCAGTTCGGGTTTAGTCATTGGTTAAAAAAAAAAAACTCCAATCTATCTTAGTTAAAAAGTGTATTTCTCTGATATTCAAAAAGCTTTCGGTCACTATTAGGTTGTTCTGACTTTGGTTAAGCTTGTGTTTCGTGTACCGGGATGACTAATTTGTTAATTACAAAAGGCAATCAAATTGTTTTATCTGATAAGAATAGCGTATTCCCAAGCATTGAGATGGCATGAGAGAATGATTTAGTCACCCATTGTAGGAATTCTCATGTGCTCAAAGACTCTTCGAGGTTGCTGTGTAAAAATTTTCGCTTTCATTCGCTGACACTTCATGTTTTCACGTATGCGAATGCTAAATAAAGGTCAACAAATGATCACGGTGTCATATATTCAATGAAGTGTAATGCAGTGAGAAATAAAGATAATCATCTCCTGTGAAATGCACCTCCGAATATTTTCAGTTTTAAAAGATTTTGAATCTTCGACAGCCTCTGCAAAATATACCTCACTTATTTTGCCTTCATTCTGAGCTGCTTTACTTCGAGCAAAATGATTTCGAACAAACTTTGGCTCACAAAATGTGTGTTTCGTTACCATATGCAAATAAGAGGATATTTTGTTTCATCTGTATGCAAATATTTGGCGTCTGCTCACAGAATATTCGGCCTGTTTTTCACTGTTTTTCCAGCCAGTTTATTGGCGGTAATTTAAAAGCAGCTGTGATAGGTTATTTGCTTGTTTATTATAACAACAGCATGGACAACAAACCGTTAGAGCGTTATAAAAAACCGTTAGAGCGCTAGGGCAAATCGTTAGAAGGTCAAGGCTGAGCGTTAGAACGTTAGTACTAAGCGTTAGTAGGACTTCAAAGCCGTTAGCAATCTGTTAACTAACCGTTAGTTTTCTAACGTTTAACGGATAATCGTTAGTGTATGTTTTCCCATGGAGGGTCACATTTATTCCAGTAAGTGAATTGGCTTGTGTTGGATTTATCTTTACCAAACATTTCTTCTCTCAGCTGGCTACACTAGGTTTTCTAAAGCCCACTGCACACGTGAGGAAACAGCTGAGCAAAATGCCTAGCGAGACAGATGGCTCAGCCGTTTCCTCTTGTGTGCGGCGAAATTTGTGAGAAATTTTCCTCACGAGGCCGTGAGATCAATATCAAACATGTTTGATATTATGCTCACTGCCTCGCGAGGCAAAAATCTCATGTAAACCTCGCCACACACGAGAGGAAACGGCTGAGCTAACTGCCTTGCGAGGAATTTTGCTCAGCTGTTACCTCACGTGTGCGGCGGGCTTAATCTTGAAAAGTGAATCTAGAAGAGATGCTTGCTGTAATCAGTGGGTAAGGAATGGGTCATCAAGCCATTTCAAATGGATGAAAATGAATGGTGAACGGCTTATTGAAAGTTTCGAATGGATTGCTGTGAATGCTGAACACTGATGAAACATTTTGAACGGATGCTCATGAATGGCTCGTTGAAAATTTTGATCAGATAGCTATTAACGTCTAGTGGAAAATTTCAAAAGGATAGCTATGAACGGCTGAATGGCTTGCTGAAAATTTTGAAACGGTGCTCATGAATGAGTGAACGGCTCATGCTAACAGTGTGATCATGAATTTAGATGTTCTTTGAACACACACAGGGCTCGACCTTAACTTTAGTTACCAGTAGGCTTATGGCTAGTAAAGTGGTAGTTCTCACATACTACCTAGGAACTTTTTCTACTAGGCATAAAATACTCCGTTCAAGTTAGTAATTACCCTAGTTTTGAACATCAATCACATAATACTTATTGCGTTCGCAGAACGCAGTCCTAATCCAGACTGAATTGAGATTTTTGGACAACCGGTGGGTCTTGAAAAGAGCTGCCCCTGCAATCTGCAAGCAATCTGCGGGGGTGAACACGAATGACATCATCGCCAAGCCAACTCAGTAGCTTTCAAAATGGCGGCTGACGGTGAGGAAGACGAAAGTGATGTCTAAATGTCTTAAATGAGTTGCTACAGCCTGGAAATGGCGAAAGTAAAAATGGCGGTGATACAACTACAATGAGTGGACAATTCACCAAGTAAAAGCGGAATTGAATCGACAAAATCTTTCGAAAACAAGACCTGTTTGATCGAGTTGTTGAACACGATGAAATTGGGATTCTGCCAGAGACCTCTGCTAGCAGGGAAGGTTCTTTGTGGTGAGGATTGGCGATTGAAGTGGATGATCTGCCACCTTACCTCTCAATAAACAACCTCGACTGAAATTTGATATATCAGGATAAACAAATGTCTGAGAAATATTTTGTACACGTTTTTACACCACGGATTGGTCATTTTGATTTCGTCACTGAAACAAACAAATATGCCATGTGAAGGAATTTCTGGGGATTACTGTCTGGATAAAGCTCAAACAATTGCCGATTTCTACAATAATTTGTTCGTTGCTGCTACAACTATTTTCAGAAATTATGTTTTAACATTGTGTTAGTCAAAGTTGCTATTTTTGAGGCTTTCCAAGATGCTGTAAATGTGCTTTTAGTGTTCAAAGATCATCATGGAGCACATGGCCCAACATGTGGTTTAGGGTTAACATACCAAACCTACCAATACTTGAACGCACTCTCTAATCTACGATTACAACTAGTTTATAATTAGGCAGTGGTGCTAAACGCAGGTTCTCCACAACTTAAATGGCTGCAACTGCTCAGTTATGGCCATTTCATTTATCGTGGCTTCGAATCAATTCAATTTTGAAGTTTGTAGAACCAGTTACAAACACAGATGAGGAGTCACTCTCTGTAGTCCTGCTGCAGCAAAGTTTGCATCGCATATTCTCCCCATCATATTCCAACCAAGGGAACAGTCTTTTGTGCAGCTCTGGACAAAATTTCTTTTTCCACTGCTGCTACTGGACTGTGAAGCTTCCCCTTCGTCACTTCCTTTCCTTTTTGAGCTGGAGGGATTTACAGAATGAGAATTTGAGCCAGAGGGCACACAAAAACCTGTGATATCCATTGAAGATCATTGAAGCGCGAAAAATGTGGTGGGCACCTTCATTTATGATTGAAGTGCGTGATGGGAACACTCAGATCCAGTCTCGTTAGCTGAATGTGGCTTGGTCATGAAGCTGTTCACTTTCAATTCATTCACACAAAATATTACTTCGTTTTTTTTTCTTTTATTTGCCACACACAGTGAACTGGAATGATTAATAAATTACAATGATTAATACACAGAAACTGCAATGATAAACAAGAAAAAACAGATAGGAAAAAAAGGAAAAAAAAAAACACTGGCGAGGGAACCTAATAAAAACCATGGGGCTTGTAGGACTTGGGTTCCTTCCCAAGAAATAATAGATAACTAAACCTAGACAACAAGAACAGGTTAAAGCGATTTTTTTTCATTGGTATGCAAACAAGATCTTTTGGCAGTTCTGCCTGCTGGCTTTGGGAAGAGCCTGATATTCTAGATGTTCGTTCCCGTGAAATTAAAATTATCTGGAAAGGCTTGCCGAGTGTACTGGTCATATATTTGCTGAAAAGCATGGCTCAAGACCAGTTGGCAGAATACCGATAGTTGTTGGTGCAATTGGAGGAGTAAGCAAAAGGTTAGATGGATGGCTTGCAAAGCTAGGGATTGCTATCAAGACAGGACTCATGCAGAAAACAGCCTTGCTAGGAACAGCAAGGATTCTAAGAAAGGTTCTACAAAACTAAACAAGAAGGAATGACCCAAAGGTCCTTTGACCATTGGCTATGGCTTGCGTCTGGTTTAAATGTGGCATAACATCTGCTAGAGCGTAAGCGCCATGAGAAGATGATAATGATAATAATAATAATAATAATAATAATAATAATAATAATAATAATAATAATAAAAATAATCCATGCACATGTACGTGGTGATGACTCTGACTGATTACACTAGGCTGTCTATCTTATTCTCCTTTTTGTTGTACAACTTTAAGTCATCCATGTATAAAACGTGGTTAATCAAGAAGGCACAGCTTTCCATAAAACGAGCAATTGTGCTTTATATGTTTGAAAATGAAATATGGAGAATTCACCTTAATTGCTAAAATTTAAAAAAAGTAATAATAAATTAGAAATAAAGTAGAATATAAAAAATGTATATTGTGCTCACATTACTTAAAATACTTGAAAGCCATCTTTAAACTCTTAGCCAGTTAAAGTTGCAAATGGAGTTGAGATAGCGGACCATGTAGATAAAGGGAAACTGACCGTAGAAGATGCTGAAGACATAGAAGGGGACTTGAACGTGAGAACAACAAGAGGCCTACCTGGCGCTGAAGCTGGCAATGGCAGACAGGATGCCCAGTGCAAAGATGCTTGTGAAGGGAGAGCAACAGATGAATCAAAGTGTAACAAGGCAAGGAGTGGGCGAATGGCACAAATCTGTCGATGTACCAGAGCTGGCTGAAGATGAAGAGGTTTGAGACACTAGGAGAGTTGACCACACATCGGAAGTTGAATGTTGAATGGGCTTTTGGTGTTCTCAAAGGGAGATGGAGAATTTTGCTAAAGAGAATGGATAAAGGGTTTATCAATATACCGGAAGTAATCCTCACATGCTGCATTTTACACAATTTTTGTCAAGAAGCGGGAGAAGAATTTGAGAACCATGAGATTTTGAGAAGAGTCATTGCCATTGAAAGAGAATATTTGCAGTCCAGACGTCTACATCATGCTGTACGGAATCCGACAGCTCAAGCCGTTCATCAAGCAATAGAAAATAACTTATAATGACTGGACAGCTTGTAGGTTATCTTAGAAACACAACTGTTTATTGTTTTGTTTTGTTACATAAGCATATGCATGCTAAAACCTTTTAAAATGTTCAATGAAGAGTGAACAATTCATAAATAGAATCAAAAATGAGATTTATAACATACATCTACAATACATGTATGTAATGGAATTGTATTTTACCCATTACCAATGTAACGAAACTGTCACAATTAGTGTAAACAGCAAAACCCATGTCCATGTCTTTTTCTACTACTTGTTATATTCCATATCTCGGCCGGAGGAAGAAGTAAATTTTTTAATAGCGGCGCCGGGACTTGAACTCACGACCTTCAGATTCCAACCTTGGCCCCTTATCCGATTGCGCTAAGGAGACATCTCTTGCCGTAACAAGAGAATTTTGTAGTAAATAAACTCATTAGGTCAGTCATGCATCATCTCTTTAAAAGCCCTTTGCTTTCTTTGTAATTGTCAAACAAATTGAAGTGCCAGTGTTTTGTCAAGCTTCACCGGCAGCTGATCTTGGTTTCTCGCATAGCAAATATCCACAGAATTGGTTCACCACTTTTCCGTGTTAAATTGCAAAATCGGTTTACAGCTTAAGCGTTGACAAAAGAAAAAAGAAACACAGGTCAAAAGGAATAGGAAAAAAAAGAGATCAAAGAAAAAACACTTGAATATGTTGGGGCTTGAACCACCGACCCTAAGCAACCATTACAGTACGAACAGAGTGCACTAACCCACGTGGCCAGCAAAACCTTTCCTATACCTGTGACTGAATATTAAATTCTTTATCATTCGGAGCCACGAATTGTCCGTCATGCCAACTGAAAGGTGACAAAAATTGAATTACGATCAACTTAAACTTATCCTGTGCATTAATCTGGGCTCGGATGGTCAAAAAGGCTGCTTCTAAATTCTTATAGAATTTCTTGCTTCATACTCAAGTAAGTTTTCACTTGTTATTTTTTCAAAAGTTCTGCCATGTGAAGGAAAAATTCGTAATCCCTTCTGCTGCTTTCATCAATTTTCCTCTGCTTGATTTCAGTCTTGAGCATAAGCTCCTCTGCTCGTGTTTGTGATCGCTCAATTGCTTCCACTTGAGCGTTCTGCATTTCGAGTATTATTGAAGACAATTCTATGAAAGCATTTTGATTACTTTGTTTGCTTTTTGTTGCTTTCTTTTGAGCAGGCTCATTGGCCCTGGCCTTCTTGCTTTTGTTTTTTCCTTCCTTTGGCTAGGAATCTGCGTCGCCATTGGAGTCGCTTGAATCAGCATGCGAAGATTTGCTTGATGAAGGTGAATTGCTTGTAGTGGATTTGCTGCATGACTGAAGCACCCTAGGCATTTTCACAACGGGTCTTGAGCCCAAGACTTCTTCAAACACATCAAAGAAGGGACTGGTTTTTGCTGCATGTCTGGTCTGTGAATTGTTGGTCTTCGCATCTTTGTAAGTCTGTTTCAAGTTTTGTAGTTTGTCTTTACATTGCTTCATTGTTTTAAAAGGGCCTGCCTTGTTGACTGCTTTTACAATCTTCTGCCAGGCCTCCAAACTTCCACTACTTTCAACCTCTTCCACCCTTTCCTTCCCCTCCTCGACAAGCACGGAAGCCTGAGTATCAGACCACTTGGTTTGGCTTGGTTTCATGCCATTTTCTTCGCTTTGACTGCTTGACCCTGCTTAAGGTCTACATGTTTCTGTTGAAGAGGAAAACATCTCTTTGACACTGTCTGCATCCCTTGTTGCTCTTGGAAAAACTGCAGGGTAAAAAGGCTGAAAAGGGGCAGCTGAAAGAAAAGTGGCTGGTGAACGCTCGATAGCCGAGTCCGGGAATTGTGCAACAGCGCCATAGCTGTTCCTTTCAGTTGCATGACCCATCTGCCGAAAAGGTCTAACATTGCTTTGAAGTGGAAATTGGACTGGATAGCCATGGCCATAAGTTGAATCAAGGAAGAGATTTGGTAAAGTGTGATCCCGAGACATGCTTTTTCTACGAATTTTTCCCGCCTGTTTGCAATACGTGAAACTCTGATGCTCTGAATAGAATTAACAGAGGTCAAGCCATCAAAAGTGCTGCTTCCCCATTGGACAAATCGCTTGGAATTTGCTATGTAAACAAAAGTGACATGTCAAACAAGATTCTAGTGCGAATCTGACTGTAACATAAGTTATACATGGTAAAAAATTCATCAGGTATCCTAAAATCCTAATCCTAATATGACCTTAACTTACAACAATATACTACTTATAAACCTGTTTTCCACAAATGTAGATAATTAAGATGTAGAAGGCGTTTAAATTGATTTAATGAATCGGACTCTCTGTGTGTATAGTAGAAAATGCAAATTGTAGCGAGAAAAGTAATTGTATTGTGTATGGGAAAATACAGTCTGAAGGATAGTAAAAACTTGCAGCTACTAAAAGAATATTGCAACATTAGCAAACATTACTGGAACTGCAAGATGATAATTAATGCAGAAATGACAATATTACAATTGTAGTAGTGAAAGGTATTTAAGAACAGCTACCAAAACTAAAAAAAATACAAAAATAACAGTAAGTCTACACTGCAAGATATAAAAATGAATGAATTATTATGCATCAGTAACAAAGATTGAAATTGATAATTTATCTAATTTAGTTATTTGTCGATTTTGAAGCAAGCACTGTTTCCAAAGTAAGAAAGTTTACTGTAATACTAAAATAAAGCATTTCAAGTAATGCATTAGATGCACAATTGAACTGAAAATGAAACTGAGAGCTACATGATGCTCAGATCACCTGATAGCACTACAGCATCGGGTTGAAGACAAGTCCATCAGCTTTCTTGGTGTGACGTTTGCTAGTTGTAAGAGGCAAGGGTAATGTTCTTTGTAGAAACGTTATCAAGGGGGTTAATTTTTTTGGCTTCATTGTTGTGTTAATTGCCAGATCTTAGGCTGTAAATGAAAGTAGGTTTGTAGTTAGTGAGTTGAGAAAAAAATTAAGGAATTATTTTTGTTCTCAGACGAGTGGTAACCATGAAAAGAATTTGCAATCTGAACCATTTGGTGACATTATGCTTAGTGTGTGGAGCAATGGTGCAAAACTTGATGTGCTGTGCAATTTGGAAGACCATGATTTTAATAGAGCCATTTATCCGACCAAATAAACAAATCTGTGACCGTGAGCAGACCTCAACCGCATATATTTCATCGCTATGTTTGGCGCGATAAGTGTACTAAATAGCGTGAGCTATAACTGTTTTTTGTGTGAAGATGGAGCGGACCAGTTTCGTCACGGCAAGGCAACGAATCGGATCGGATCAACGCTTATTTCTTTATCAGGTATTTCTTTGGCTGGCTTGTTGACTTTCTTGTGGGTCATGCACCGGAACGTCGGGTACAATGCTAATATTTTTCTCTGCCGTGGAGGTAAGGAGTGCGTTCGTAAACATCCTTCATACATGAGAAGCCCATCATATTTTGCCGCCCTCCTTCAAATTCCGTATTTTTATTATTCCAAGGTACAGGCCGTAGGTTTTCGTCAACATTTTGAGCTAGAGAGGCCATCGAATTGCGAAATTAATCGCTGAGTATCGCGCTGAAGAGTTCGAGCGCTGCTGTTTCATACGTCGCTCTCAAACAAGTAGCTCGTGGAATGGTTTGTTTCTCTGAGTCACATCAGGGGTTAAATTTTCGTGACGTATTCTGTGCACTACACTATTCTGGCCCCAAAAAAGCAATAGTTGGTTAACCACGAAGTAAACGTTAAACTAAGCTGTGCAAAGGCGGGGGCAAGCTATAGCAAGGCCGCACCTGCAGTAATGGTAAATACAATGATTACGGAGTTGGCATAAATTAAGATGGTGCCTAATGACGTTTTCAACGCTTTGATGTCTCGGGACTTAAAGATCTGGTTGCAACCCGTTTCTTGTGCTGGGGACACTCCGAGGCTCGATGGCTGGACGAGCAAACTGAGCAACGATGAGCAAAGCAGCAAATGGTATTGGGAGCCACACCAAACCTGTTGTTTCAACACCTGCAGACGACGGCAGATGAACTCCCGCTTGGTTCGGTGAAAGACTGTTGAACACTAGAACCAGCAGCATGAAAATTGAAGAGTTGTACGTTAATACTAGACCAATCTTTAAGACTAGCCGCAGGGGCTTGTTCGCGAAACGCTCTTTTGTACACAAGCCAAGCGTTGCCTTGAAATTGACAATATGTGCACAAGATCAGGAGTTCATACAGTGGTAAATTGCACCACCTTGAAGGGTAATGGGAGGTGAGAATTAAGGAATAGATGGAAAATGCCTCTGACCAAGCTGTAATATCATCTGTAGATCGTTTTGGTCACTTGCTGGTTGACGTCAAGACAAACCCGCCATCAAAGAGGAGCTGAGGCTATGATTCGTTTTTTTGTGGCGAGATCAATGAACTTCCCAGAAATGATCTGAGAGACCAATTTGTACTCGACAGGTGAGAAACCCAGCCCAATGATAAATGGTTGTTGCAGGGCAGGCATTGTGGATGTACCGTATTTCTTCATCTTGAAGCTGAGCGATTTTTTCAGTATTTGACACAAAATTTTGGGAGATCTTTTCACAAGAAACAGGGTTTGGCTTATAGCTGAGGGTTTGGGATTTGAAAACAAATACAATTGCTGAATAATTAGTTTACTTGCCTTCCATTTCGTCCTCGCTATCAGTCTCGAACTCGTTCTCTTCGATGTCGTCGTTGTCTATTTCTGGGCTCTGCTCAGTAAAGACCGCGTTGTCCTCTGTTCTGTCTAAGGCATTTGAAATTCGGCAGGTCTTGAAGGACTTTCTAACCTTTTCTTTGGGGATCTCTGCCCATGCTGCCTTGATCCAATGGAGGACAAGATTTCTGCTTGGCGCCTTCTTGCCAGCTGGGGTGAACTCAAATGGCCCTTATGTCATCCATGCCAAGTACTTTTGGCACACATTATCTTTAAAGGGCTTGTTGAGGCACTTATCCAAGGGCTGTACAGCCGGGGTTAGGCCTCCAGGGATAACTGCAACATCAATGTTTCGCTGCTTCAGGTCACCTTTCACGGAATCGGTCAAATGAGCTCGGAATGAGTCCCACACCAGAAGAGAGCACTCAGCATGTATCAAACTGTCTGACCCATTCTCTGACGCCCTGCTCATCCATCCAGCCTTTCTTATAGAAGGAAACACAAAGAGGAATCAGAACAACCAGGTCTCTTGGTGTCCAGACGCCTTTAAAGATGACCTTTGGGGGCACTTTGGTTCCGTCGGCAGCAACAGTAAGAACAAGGGTGAAGCTCCGCTTTTCCGCGTTCTGCAAGATTTCACTGGGACTGTTCAGCTCCCACTGAATTCTAATGTTCGGCTTGATGGCAGCTCAAAATGCATGGGCGTCTCATCCATGTTGTAGATGTGGGATAAAGGGTAGCCAGCATGTCTTCTGGCTGCAATCACGAAACAGTGAAACTGAACAATGTTTTCTTCGAGGTCGGTGGGTAATGGCTGTGCCAGTGTTGTTTTCTTTTGCATGCTGACCAAGTGGCGTCACTTCCATTTCTTGTACCACCCATGGGAAGCTTTGAAGGAAGGATCATCTGAGAACCCTTTGGCTTTAAGGCGAAGCAACAATCCACTCATGGCAATACCTGTGAAAAATAAAGTAGAAAATTTAATGTTAATACGAAAGTTTTGAAATTGTCATGACAACAATGTATTTCTGATCACCAATCAGATTCTTTCCTTCCCACGCATTGAAAAGTGATCTCACTCAACTCGGTAAAATTCTTCTCATTTCATGTTACAAATAAAATATTTACCTTGGTCTCTCTGCTGTGTAAACCACTCCATCACCTGCTTGTCTAGTTCGGGATACTTGGGAGTGAAATGACCCATCATTGCGCGTTTTGCAGACATCTTAAGGTCGCCAGAAAGAATAGTTGCCTGGTTTCTTCTCCAGCGTTGCACCGTGGACTCGCTAAGTCCATATTCTCGAGCGATTTCCAAGTTCTTTTCTACAGCTTCAGCTTCTGCGATAACTTTTATCTTGAAAGCCATAGAATACTAAGAGTGGCGTGCTTTTGGCATGATGATAATAACAGTGATGAAAGAGATACTTGTAGCTCCAGTGATTTTAAAGAACGAGTTTCGACTGCTGTTTGTAAACTTTATTCTTCTTTATAACCTTGTCAACAAACACGGTGAACTGAAATAAATGAACAAACGCTGTGAGAAACCCTGCAGATAAATTATGGATGAAATTACACGACGCGATTACTACAAAATGTTAAAACCAAAAAGTGAGAGTTTACAAATGGTTTGAAAAACGATACTAAGTTTAAAAGTACAATAACGCTGACAAGAAATTATTTGAAGAAATTACAATAAATAAAGCGATCATGTACAAACGATAAGCTTGCGACTGTTACGACAATACGATTGAAAGTGCGTAACTAATCGTAATTAATTAAA
>JAEMWC010000075.1:925000-930000 GCA_016490735.1 Pachyseris speciosa
TAGGATTTTTTTGGGGAATGTAGGCATTGTACCAGTCGAAATTAAGTACATGTAGCTGATCAGATCTGTTAATGAGGGGGCCTGACCAGAGACATTTACATTTGTCTAGGTTGATTTTCCCTCAGGAGGTGCGTTCGTAGAGATTAAGCGTAGTAAACGTGGTGTGTACAGAGCGTTCATTTTTGAGTGTAAAAGTGGTGTCGTCAGCATATTGGGATAGTTTGACTTCATCGGTAGAGCCAGGGGGTGTGATTCCTCAGATTTGCGGGTTGTGATGGATATGTAGCGCTATGATCTCAATGCCAGGAGATTTGTTGTTTTCCATGGAAGTGAGGGCGAGTTTAAATTCATGTTCTGTGATATAGCCTTCACAGGGGTTACGTTCACTAGTGGGGAGTTGTGGGATTTGAAAGTTGAAAATTTTGTGTTGGGTGGTGCTATCAGTGTCATCAGTGGTGTAGAGCATTTTGTAAAAATTATGGACTTCAGAAAGGATGGTGTGAGACTCGGTGACAGTGTCAAGATTATCTTTTGTGAAAGTTGTAATGGTTTCATCTGCTTGTCTGTGTTTCTCTAGTGAGTAGAAATATTGGCTGCTTTTCTCACTTTCTTCAGTAAATTGGGCTTTTGTGCAGATTTTGACAGCGTCAAGTTCTCGGCGATCGAATTGTTTGAGGTTTTCATTAGCTTTGCGGTATTTTTCAATGTGAAGGATGTTTCCGGTCGCGGCTTGAGTGTGGAGAAAAAGGATGTTTTTTTTTCCTAGTGTGTCATGCTTGTGGCATTCTAATTTACGGTGAAGTGAGCTACGTTTAATGGCTATTTGTTTAAAGTGGTGTTTGGCTTTCTCCCACCAGATGAGTGGAGTTGAGAACTGGTTTTTTTTTGGTTTGAGCCAGTCGGTCCAAAAGGATGTGATTTCGTGTTCAAAGACGGGGTCAGTTAATAGATCATTGTTAAAATGCCAATAGCTGGGGCCACGTTGTTGGCGGTTGAGGTCGAGTGATAATAGGATTAGTTTGTGGTCGGAGTAATGCATAAGGGATGATGGACGTGGACTTAATTTGTGGGTTGAGAGGTGGAGAAGTGAGAAATTTATCAATGCATGTGTGAATGGGCAATAGGGTTCCACGGGTGTTTTGTCCTGTCCAAGTGTAATCACAGCATTGAGGATATTTCTCTCCCAGAAGTCGTTGAGGTCAAATTGAGTAACTAGAGATTGTAGTGTTTTCATAGCACTTTGACGGGGAATCTGGTTTCCTCCAAATTTATTGAGTTGTGGATTTGTGATGGAGCCCTATACCCTCAGCTGTGGATGACGAGGTTGAGGGAACTGGCGAAGGAGTAGATGTGGCACTTTCAGATATCTCCGACTCTGTTTCCACGAGAAATGGTGGGTTTACAATATCCCTTGAACTCATGAACTCATCTAGTACTTCAAAATGAGGGCATGTTTCGATGTCTTCACTTCCCGCTCCGGATTTCCGTATTTTATCTTTTGCTTGCTTGTAGTGGCGAGTTAGGTTGAAGAATTTCTCTTTCACCCCCTGTGGTGTCCTGCCATTATTTTTGAGGCCCAGTTTGCACATGTTTTCCTCCCATTTTTCTGCAACAATCGCCCACGTGGTCTGCCCCTTTTTGCCTTGTTTTCAAAGGCCTTTGACCTCCTCCTTGTAAATACGAATTAATGTTTCTTCTTCTAAGGGACTCCAAGCGGGAGAGCGTTTTGCTTTTGTTGAAGATGTTGCTTCCGAAGGTGATGCTGTGTCATGATGTGCAGGAGATGGGACTGGTGTTCCATAGGACAGCGGGTTTGGATTCAGAGTTTGGCTTGATGGCGAGAAATGAGGTACAGAAAAGGAAGGAGGTGCATTTAGAAATTCCAAATGCGGAAAAGGTTGTCCAACGAAGCTATACGGAGTGTGGTTGTGGCTGAAATGATCACAGAAAATAAATTACAGTTCCTGCCATTTATCTCGAGGTTGTCTGTTTGTTCTTTCCTTAAATGTAAGAAATGACAAAGCTATAAGAACAATTAAATATACCTTTCCCAGCTTGTAGAGGGGCCAGGAGCACTGAAATCATTGTTGTTGTCCATCATTCTGCTTTGTTTGCTTGTTGTAGAGGACTTCAAGGTTTTTGAGCAATTACACAAGAAATGTAGCGACCTTTCTCACTTTGGCACTAAAGTCTATATCTTAAAATACTCTTTCCTCTCGTTAAGTCAGCATTGGTCCACCTTAAGTGGATTTAGATAGACACCAGATAAATCGTACTTTTAGAGTTGTAAAGATCGTTGTAAATATGCTTTGATATAGCCGTGTAACCCAAGCAACAGGACACTGACGCCAAAACTGAAAATGTACCCAGTCAAATTTGATACAGCGTGACACTGTTGTAACACCATTGTTAAGTCTGCTAGTGGGACCCCGACCAATATATAGTTAGACATAGTTTCAAGTAGAAGAAGAGAAAATGTGGTAAAGGTTCCTGAAGGAAACTACATCAGGGCAATCAGAAGCAAGGTGGCCAATATCCTCACAATTGAAAGCTGTATGACAATTCTGAGTTTAGTGGCCAAGACAGTTACAAGTAGAGCAGTTTCAGGATTGTCCATTGTGGCGAAGGTGAATTAAAACTTTGCTAAAGTGCAAAAAAGTCGGGTTTGGATGTCGAAGGCATACTCTGTAATGGTGTACACCATCCTGGATTGACTGGAAACCAAATGGAAATAGACTACGAATCCAAATGTAATTTGTATGATTCAAATTATATTGGTTACACGTGCCACCACCTTCAGTGTGTTGAGGAACATAAACATTCTGTAATCAGGAAAAACTTTAAGGATGAGCACAGTTTAAGACCGTCGAACCTGCGTGACAATTTCAAAATTCTTAAGAAATGCTGGAGGAAGCTGGAGTGTTTAATTTTTGAAATGCTCTTGATTAAGAGGGTAAGAGTGAACCTCAATACCTAAAGTGACTCTATTTGCACGAAACACATTGTGTGAACACTCCCTTGCTATTTAACAATAATTATTCTACAAGGGCGCGCTCGATATGAAGTGATAAATAACCAATGAGGCACGTAGCACCAAGTTGGTTATAATCATTTCATATCCAGTAAGCTCGAGCAGAAATGTTTTATTAAAAACTCTAAGACGCATAATTGAGAATCTGAACAAAAAAAGTGGAAGAAAGGAATAGGAGAAAGCGAAAACCGAAAACTGAAACATTTGTCCATCACATGACTAAACAAAAAGGTCGCGAAACCTTTTGTTGTGTTGCTATGTTTTTGAGCAAAGTTGAATGAGTTCAATGAAACTGTCCAAGAATAACGTTGAAGCTTCAGTTTAGGGTCCTTTTTGGAAGAAGTGCAGAGTTTATTTGCTCCGAATGGTTGTAAATGGCCAGTACTTTGGTAAAATATTCAATCATTGCTCAAAGAGGGTGGAACGGCGTTCACGTAGATGTACAAGCCAAAGGAAGCGAATTTGTAATCCATAAAAAACAACAGCACCATGGGCTAATTTCATCGAAATGAAGGCACAATTTCAGTTTATTTTGATGGACTGGAACATTGTCTCACCGGACCTGGTCGGAAACAAGATATATCAGGGATAAGCAAGACAAATGTCCAGGTTATGCTTCAAGAAATGGCTTCTAGAAATTTGTCGCGATGCGTGGACCAAAAACTGGAACCGCGTGTTGACTCAAGCTTAAAAAAAGATGTAGTGGGTTTTTCCCTTCTTCCAACCACTGGTTAACTGAATTATTGTCCTCAATTAGGGTGCGTTTGGCTGCGATCAATTTGTTTATCAGCAAAACTTTGTCCCTGTTCAATTTGCATTATTTATCTCGACTGAAATTCTGAGCAGTCTCACGAATTGAATCTTTCAGAAAATCCCACCACTCATGAATTGTAGGAAAGGCCTCTTGAAAACGAACATGGTGGTCTATCAAATCAGAAATCAGAGAGCAAAAATTTTCATCCTCGAGGAGTTCTAAATTTAGCCACTACATGCCTGGGACGTGTGAAACAACATTATGCAAATTCAAATGCAAATCGACCAAATCGTGGTTGGATAAACCATGTGGAGAAATTTTGCAAGATTCTGTATTCGCAAGTAGCTCTTGAGCAATGTGAAATTTATCTAAATGACTACCGATGGTTTTAGCCAAATTGAACCAAGTACATTTCCTTTGGCGACCATGTTTTTTTTGCCAAATGTCAGATAAATTACAAAATTATACTGTGCAGATCTTTGAGATTCGTGGAAGTCAAAGAATTACCACCAAACTTATCTAAATCACTTTCAAAACAATTAAAATTTCCTCCAAGGATCAGTACGGCATTCGGGAAGAAATAATCATGGATATTTTCATAGAAGCATTTCCATTCAGTTGGATTCGTTGGAGCATAAATGTTAACAAAATTAAACTGAGAATCGCCAAGCTTACCTTAAACACTGAGGATTCTGCCAGATGAATCTTTTTCTATTGTAAAATTTCAAAACCAGTATGGGGAGAAACAAGGATCGCTACACTGCCCTGTTTGCCAAGAGCGGGGGACCAGAAACTCTTACCAGATTATTTAGTGGTCAAATTATCAATTACATCAAGGCATGTTGCAAGTGTCTCTTGCAAAAAAATGAAGTCGGAGAGCCTTCCACGTGCCATGTCAGTTTCATTTTGTTTGGTATCGCCGCCAAAACCATGAACATTCAAAGTTAAAAGATTGGCTACGAAGGCAATTCATCAAAAAACAGAAAAAAAAACTGGCAGAATAAAATGTAAACTAATAAACAAACTACTTGCGCTGTTTGTGCTTCTTTGTTCTTTGCCCTTTTTTACTTTGCTTAGCAGTAGCTTTGTGATTTTCAGAAGAATCTGAATGTTCAGTAGTGTTTGGTGCAGTTTTTAAATGGGATTTTCCAGGAACCAGGGTCGGTCTAGTTCACGAAGCGGTATTTGAAGTGATCCGGAATCTTCTTTCCTCGG
>JAEMWC010000075.1:950000-960000 GCA_016490735.1 Pachyseris speciosa
CATTAACCCCGCGACACAGCTCCTTTTTTCAACCTTGATGCAGCACGCCCTGTCCCCTTTTATTCTTGAAATTACTCTGACTTTCAAAGCCCTTCTTTAATCGTATCCTGAACGTATCTCCAAATAACTTTTCGTTCATTATTTTGGAGCACTTCATATGTAAAATTTGGAGGCGATTCAAGTCGAATTGAGTGGTTCACTTGGTTGAAATTTTTTTATTTCCATATTTTCATTGTAAACAACGGAGAGCTCAGCTCTCTTTAAAACTAGATGTTTTGATACAGTTATACTTAGCAATTTGTTCATGCGTCAGCGTGTGATCATCAAGATATGAAGCATACGGGAAGTTTGGAGAACACGAAAGATGCGTAAGAGTATGCCTTGAGCAACTCTAGCTTCTTGAATGCTCTCCAACCTTCCCTTCCCAACCTTGATATCTCGATGAACGCACAGTTGATGCATCAGCAATAGGAGTATGAAGCACGCTCGTGTAATTGAATTTGACCACGCGAATTTACCCGCTATGTTAGAAATGTTGGTTATTAGCTTTCCTAATATGTGGTGGCTCCTAAAGGAGCCGTTGGGTTTTTGTTATTCTTTATTTGTTTTTTGTTTTTTTTGGAATTTTGTTAGCATGTCACCGATCACTGATAAACTGCGAGACTTCTGTCCTTTGAGGCTTGAATTCTGAAAAATAACACCAAAATACAGTGTTCAGGTAACATGCATGATCACTGACGCCTTTCCGAGCGCGCAAGCTGACTTGAAATTTTGCTCATTTTTCTCTCAAATTGAAATGAATTTATCTACAAATTGCTCTCGTCCTTTCCTTGCGTGCCTTTTACAAGAGAATAAAGTATGGTTAAGGGTTTTTCAGTTAAGTAAACTAGGACTTCCTAAGTTTCTTAAGTAACAAAGTAGGTATCGACTGATTACATTATCAACAACCTTGTTCTTGCAAGAATGAATTCTCAAGAAGTTAATTGAGATAAGATTATGTTACAGCACGCGCTAAATGCGATTCACTAGTTGGTCTTTGCTCGCCTAGCTTAAATTTGGGATAAAGGACTACAATACGTAATGCTCCCAAAAAACGTAAAAGTTTACCAATTTTAATTAGCCTTGCTCTTTGGGTTTTGGTCCTGCCTCCTTCCTTGTCCTTTTTGTTTTCGTCCTACCCTAACCCACAAGAAATTAAACTGCAATTAATTTCAGGAAATCAGTAAGAAAAAGTTGAATCTCAGGGAGCCAGTTTGCTATCTGAGCGATTTTTCTAGCCTCCTTCACAGATGTCTTTAGGCTCGTCACACGTTCCTTGCCCCCTAATGTCTGCTGAACTGAACTACCACTTCTGTTCGCGGCGGTTAGCCAATCATAGTTCGTTTTCCAATTTATGGAAAGTAGGACTTCGATCCCTGGATTATTTTCACAGACGATGCACGTGAATCGGGTGTTGATTTCCATTCTTACACAGCTCGTTATTGGTTTCTTCAAAACAAAGGCTAACCGCCGACCAACGGAAGTGGCAGTTCAGTTCAGCAGACGTTCATGGGCAAGGAACGCGTGACGAGCCCAAAGACGTCTGCGAAGGAGGCTACAATTTTTCATGTAGTAGACAGACAGACAGACAGACATGTTTTTATTTGGAGTCTTATACAATATATAGTACATCGACTACGAATTCCAAATAACTAAAAGTTACAAACAACAAAAATTGTTACTTAATTATTAATTAAGTTGTTAATTGGTTAAATCCTAGAGTATTTACTTTTTGCTGTCTTCCTCTATCCTTTTTTCAAAGCATTCGGATATATGTTTTGCTATTAGCTTTGGTATTTTAGCATTTCCGCTAGGGGGGTTTATTAGAAACATGAATATTTTATTAGGTGACATTCTGCTTATTTTTATTCTGCATTCTTTTTCCAAATAATTAAGTAACGAACGTCTTTTTTCCTGGTAAGCAGGGCATATATTTAGAAAATGGTATTCGTCCTCCATTTCTATTTTACAAATTGAGCAAATTCTTTCTGCAGGTTTCTTGAATGGTCTCGAATAACGTCCTGTCTCTATGGCTAATTTGTGGTTGCTAAGTCGCAGTTTTGTTAGAGCTATTCTGTGTCGTATATTGGTAACCTGATGTAGATAGTCTTCACATTTGTAATTGTCTATCGTTTTGAATAACCGGTAGGTTCTCATTTTGTTGCTTTGGTTAGCATCTTTTCTGATGTTATTTATTTCACTTAACCATCTTTGTAGTTCAATAGCCTTAAGTCGTTGCCTGATCATGTTTACAGTTCCTATGCCTGCATAGTGTGCTTTCATCCAGAGTTCTCCTAATCCTATCTGTTCCAACAAGTTTTTGATTTTTTTGCTCCAGAGAGCCTTGTTTTCGTTCCATTTAATATCATTGTATGCTATTTGTGATAATTTATTTTCATTTTTGGTTAAGGTTAACCAGAACTTAAAGTTCCTACATGGGGCTTCAATTATCATTGGGAACCTTCCTGTCTCAGCCCTGCATGCATTGTTATTGCAGTATTTATTAACTCCCAGCAACCACTTTAGGAATTTATTTTGAACTAATTCTGTGGATCCTTTTCTAATTTCCCATTGCAATCAATCCCCGACACTTCACTCGCATAAAAGGGTATGGGAGATATCAGTGCATCAAATAACTTCATCATTAATTTTATATTTTCTCTGAAGTGGTCTCCCATCTCTTTTCGTAATTTATAGAGTGCCTTAAGTGCAACTTTCTTCAACTCTTGCCTAGCGAGATTAAAGTTTCCAAAAGGACTCATTATGAGTCCAAGATATTTATAGGATTTGACATTTTCCAGTTCATCAGCCCCGTATCTGAACAAGTAATTGTTTAAAGACTTACCACAGTTATTAAAAATCATAATTTTCGTCTTGTCTAAATTTACACTTAAATCGGCATTTTTGCAAAAAGATTCCAGCTTATTAAGGGTTATTTGAAGGCTTTTTGCTGATCTAGAGAAGATCACTAGATCGTCCGCATATAAGAGACAATTGATAGACTTATCACCTAGCATAATGTCGGTTGGACTCGCCGTATTTAGGAATTTTGGTAGATCACTCAGATAGAAATTAAAAAGAGTAGGTGACAACATGCAACCTTGCTTTACCCCGGCAAAACAGGGAAATGATTCGGTTAAATTGTTATCAATTTTAATTGCCGATTTATCATTTGAGTACATGGATATTAAAACGTCTAGGAAACGTCCTTGAATGCCTTCTTTTCTCAGTTTGTCGAATAGTTTTTGTCGGGGTATACAGTCAAAAGCTTTTCTAAAGTCAACGAAGCATGAAAAGAGTAAATTTCGGTGCTTCTGTGGTTTAGATTTTACGTACTTGTCAATAAGCATTTTTAATGTGAAGATGCTATCAACTATGCCGTGCATTTTTCTGAAACCACCTTGTTCAGCTTTCAAAATTCCTTTTTGAACCATGAAGTTGTACAGTCGATTGTTAAGTAATGATGTAAAGAGCTTGCCTAACGCAGAAAGCAAAGTGATACCTCGGTAATTTTCGACTTTGGATCCGTCATCTTTTTTGTGGATAGGTACAATGAGGCCAAAACTCCAAAGAGTAGGGTATTTGCCAGTATCTAAGATTCGGTTAAATAAGTTTATTAAGTGCCCTTTAATGTCTTCCTTTCCGATTTTTATTACTTAATTTAATATATTATCGATACCTGGAGATTTGTTTGCCTTCAATTTGGTAATTGCAGCTTCGAGCTCTTCATCAGTTATTGGATAATCAAGTGGGCATTCCACTCTTTCGTTACTGTGGGTTTCCATATTCGTCTCCGGATCTAGTATATTATTTAAAGGGGTCGCACTCTGTTGCTTAAAGTATTTATAAAACTGTTCCATACTCACCGTTTCAGCTCCATGTGTTTTTCTTTTTCCTAAACTAAAGATTTGTCCGATTTGTCGCCAGGTCTCTTTGGAGTTCTTCATATCGATATTAGACATGCCTTTGCTGATATACTCCCGTTTCTTCTGTCTACAAGTTTGTTTGAACCTCTTCTTTTTGTCGCGCAATAGTTGTCTACTTTCTGAATTATTAACGTTTTTAGAAATTTTCTTCCCGAGGGATTGCAAGTTTTCTTTTTCTGTTTCGCATTCCTGATCAAACCATTTGTTTTGTGATTTGCATTTAGTATTGCTGCCTCTTGCTTTCAATCCAGCTTCTTTGCATGCTTCCACCAAAGTTTCACTTGTTGATTCAGACACAGTATCAATGTTATCATGTTTTACGGCTGCTTTTAACCTGGATTGAACTGTTTGCGATTTGAGACCATCCTTAAGTCTGTCCTTAGACTTGATATTCCAGGAAAGCCTCTTATATTCGGTTAGGATGAGTTCGGCTGATGTTTCAAGCGAGTCTCGGTTAACAAAGTTAGCTTTTATCGCGAATGATACGTGACAGTGATCCGATAAATGTGGCATTAGTGGATTAACAATAAGATATTGCACATTCCTTAGCATACTTTTAATCCTATGACATAATCAACAACACTGCTACCGTTATAATGAAAGCAGGTCTTTTTACCTTCCAGGTCACCAACAATTCTTCCATTGAAGATTCGTAAATTTAACGCTGTGCATTTTTCTAACAAATTTCTCCCCCTAGCATTCACGGTACCTGAATCTTGTGACCGTCTTACACATTGTTCGTCATTCTCATAGTTCTCGGGGACATTCAGGAAAGTGCTGTCATCCTCCAAGACCGTTTCCTGAATGTCACCCGTTCGTGCATTATAATTACCCTGAACAATTATGTCACCCTTTTGTGAAAGTAAAAACATTTCTTCTTCTAATTCCCCAATTAAATCGTTGCTGCTATTTCTTTCATAGTTAAGTGGGCTTAAATAAACTGTTCCTAGGTATATATCCTTTTGAAAGTTAAAGTAAGTTTTATCAAGTTTACACCATATTATGTTCTTGTTTTCAGACGGGATGTAGCTGACTCCTTTAGCGAGATTTTGATTTATATATACAGATAGTCCCCCGGAAGATCGGTTTCCTGATTGATTCCTACACTTAATAAAATGTTTAAATTTACTTGTAAATAAACTTGTTACTTGTATAGTGCAAATTTCATTAAAAATATATGATCTAATGCGCTTTACAATTATTACAATCGATAAAAAATCATTAAAAATTAAATTAACTATGCTAAAAATGTAAAACTATATCTAGAGTGCTAATTATATTATAATTACAGAAATAAAAATCACATCACACAGAAATATAAAATCTAAACATTAATAAAATACGCTTGCCTAAAAAGATGCGTTTTGAGCTCTCTCTTAAATATGATAATATTATCCATAGCCCTAAGGCTGAGCGGCAAGGCGTTCCATAAAACTGGAGCAGCAACTGAAAAGGCTCTATCTCCAGTGGTCTTGGCCGATTTTACTGTGGGCTGGGCAAGAATATTATTATTATTTGATCTTAAATTATAATTAGAGTGTTAAAAGATAAAAGGTTGTTAAGATAGGCTGGTGCAAGACCATGAAGAGCTTTAAAAATTGTTAAATTGAACTTAAAAATAATTCTAAATTTAACAGGCAACCAATGAAGCTCTATCATGACAGGTGTGATGTGTGCATAGTGCGGCGTGTTGGTCAGTAACCTGGCAGCTGCATTTTGTACACATTGCAATTTATGAATATGTATAGCTGGCAGACCATATAATAGCGAGTTGCAATAGTCCATACGACTTATGACTAAAGCTTATAGTAAAGTCTTTGCAGCTTCAAAAGCGAGGTATTTTCTGATAGCCTAGTTTTGTACAATGAAAAGAAAGCTAACTGGCATGTCTTGTTTATGTGGTTGTGAAAATGGAGATTAGAGTCAAACCAGACACCTAAATTCCTAGCTTCAGTAACTGAAGGTATAGGCGTGTCACCAACTAAAAGACTATCAGTTCGGATTTTACTAAGTTGCTGGCAAGTTCCAATGAGCATGAACTCAGTCTTCTCTTCATTCAGCTTCAACTTATCTTCAACCATCCACGCCCTCACAGCCCTAATACACCGCTCCATAGCACACTTTGCCCCCGTCTCACTTTCAAAACTGCCTAGCTTGAATGACAGGTAAAGTTGAGTGTCGTCTGCATATGCATGGACGTTTGGTAGATGGGTCTTAATAACTTCAAACAGCTTACTAGCATAGACAAAAAAGTAGCGGTCCTAGACATGACCCTTGAGGAACACCGAATGATAGGTGAGATCTGTCTGACAGTTCCCCATTAACCGCAACACGCTGAGAGCGGCCAGACAAGTAGGAGGTGAACCACTTGAGAGCATCTCCAGTGACACCAAAGGACGTCTCTAGGTGCCGCAGGAGAATGGTGTGGTCCACCGTGTCAAACGCTGCGCTTAAATCAAGCAGTACGAGCAGAGACACGTGCTGGCGATTCATGTCAAGCAGGATGTTGTTAACTATTTTAAGCAGCGCCGTCTCAGTACTGTGTGATTTCCTATAAACCGACTGCAATACAGGAAATAGTTCATTATCCGTAACGTGGGTGTACACCTGGTCAAATACTGCCCTCTCGGTAATCTTGGATACAAATGATAGATTACTGACTGGTCGCAAGTTTTTGTGAGCAGAGTCCTTGGCTCTTTTTTTAGCAAAGGGTTTACGATGGCTTCCTTTCACTCGGAAGGGAAGTGTGCAGTAGACAGAGATGCATTTACCATTTTCGTGATAACAGGGAGTAAAACCTCCAATGAGTCACAGACCAGATTAGTCGGCAATGGATCCAATAAGCACGACTTTTTGGCAGAGTTCTTAATAAGGTCACACACATTGCTCTCGAGTCAGTGTTGTCGAATGTGCTCTATCTTGCGAACAAAGAATTTGCCAATGTCATTTGCCAACACAGCCTTGTCAAGATGACCAGGAAAGCAAAGCACATTATGTGTACCAAGCAGCTTTTTGGCCGCGCTAAAGAGCTTTCTCTGATCAATGCTATTATCTTCTATGAACTTAGAGTAGAAGTCTTGCCTTGATTTATTCATGAGGTTAGTAACATAGTTTCTCTTCTTGTAGTCAGCAAAATCTGAGAGTAACTTTGTTCTTCTCCACTTCCTTTCAGCCTTCCTACGTGAGCGCTTAGCCTTATCAATGGCGTTGCTATACCAGGGTACTAGAGGCCTACTGACCCTAGTACGAGTCCTTAGTGGAGCATGCTTATCGAGCATCGTAGAAAGAGTGGTGCTATACTCTTTAGCGTATGCCTCTAATTCATCAGCAGTAGTTGGATCGTCCGCAGCATATAGCGCAGTAGACCGCAAGTCTGTTTTCAGCTGCTCCATATCGATGGACTTGATTTTCCGGTAGCTAGTAGTCTTCACGGAGAGGCCAGGTCTTGGTGGCGTAAGCCAGCACAAAACAGCTGCATGATCAGATACAAACTGATTGACCACAGGCGTGCTGGCGATAAGGCTCTCAGACATTCGCGTTATGACTAGATCAAGGGTGTGCCCTTCACGATGAGTGGGTTGACTAACATGCTGTTCCATTCCAAGGCCTTCTAACACCTCTAAGAATTTTCGTGCGCAAGAGTCCTGAGCATCGTCCATGTGGATGTTAAAATCACCTGTTATAAGCAGTTGCGCCTTGCATAGCAGCAGAGTCTCAAGATATTCAGGAAACTCGGAAAGAAATACACTTGTGGGAACACGATGTTCTTCTGAATATGGCGGTCTGCATGTTGTGTGGTGACGATTTAACAATCCACTCGGAAAACTCAAGAGTTGAGGTCGCTAACTCCGGCATTAGCCTTGGAGACAGCAAGCGAATCGCGGTAGATAAGCCCAGTCCCCCCGCTGCGGCGATCAGGTCTTAGGTGATCAAGAATGCTGTAGCCAACTGGACACAGCTCTGCTCTGACAGCCGAGTCGTTAGCTGTCAGCCAGTGTTCGGTAACGGCAACTAAATCAACTTTGCGTTCGCATAAGTAATCAAAAATTACCGCTGTTTTGTTTCTCAGTGAACGAGCACTGACATTACATAGTACCATTTGCTTGTGCAAGTTGAAGCCCGTTTTACATGAAGGACGTAAGTTGATTAAATTATTGGGGTTCCGAGGAGTAGCAATTGGGTTCCTTGTGCTGCGCGTAGAAAGTTTTGCCTTGGTGCTGCAATTCCATATTCTGGAGGTGGTAGTGCGAGAGTTATTGTCCACAGGGGCCGGGTTAAGTTTAAAAACAAAATCACCAATAAGCGGCACGTGGTATGAGGCGGTAATGTTGGAATAATATGTACACGGACACTTGTGTCTCCTGATGCGCAGCAATCTGAAGAATGTGGGTCGTGGCCTTCCTTTGTATTGATCTGTGTACACATATCTTGTAGATAATTGAACATTCTGTGTACAGTGCAACAAAAAGATCTTCTCTGTTAATGAGGGTCGTTTGTTCCATATGCAAATTTCCGTCGCCAAGCTTCCAAAAATGAGTGACCATTTATCTTGATAAACGAAGTTTTTCTGAGTTAATTCGCCGTGTAACTGCTTCAAACTTGTCCAGTTACTGCCCCTGGGTATTAGACAATTAACCCGACCACTCTCAAGATTGAACAGGACTGTGCAGGCGAGGAACAGGACCCAGCATGCGGAGGTCGATTCAGTGTGACTGTTCCTCATTATTATATTCATCTCTGATTCATAAGTTGCATGTGTTTCAACAAGTGGAAAAATGTCATGCTTGTTAATTACGCCTAAGAAATCGTCTGTTTTTAGTTTATTTCCTAGAATGCTACTGTTAAAACCATTCAAATTCCAGAACCCTATTCGCACATGACGTGACACGGAATGGGAAAAGAAAATGGAAAGGGATTACTTATCTCATCATTAGCATCTCGCTCTCTCTTAAATACTCTGCAATTAGGTTGAGAGCTTGTAATGGTTGATTATTGTGATAGGTCCTTCTTCGGCGTCCGTTGTAGGGCTGTTCTCTCTGAGGACCGACTGGGACGCGGGCCAAACCACGTCGATTCCTTGGCAAGCTTTCCAGGTTTCTGCCCCGAAGTCCTAGGTGATGTTTGATGTTCGTTACAAGTTTCTTTGTACCGATTTTGTTGTTCAGGTGAACGTCATCAGGATACTTGCTCAATTAAGTTTCCGTAGTTGTCGCACGTTACTCTTTTATTGTCGATGAAAGTCACAACTAGATCCGTGCAAATGCTTTCGTATTTGCAGTTTATTTCATCAATAAGCTGGTTTTTACTGTTGTCCCGTGGGACGTAGGTCACTCCTGAAATTGCTATCATACTGTTCGGCCATCTATGCTTTAGATTGACGATGCAGCTTTCCATGTTCTTATTTCGTTTGCGGTCAGTTTGCCAACATCATTTATACCGGAATGGATTACAATGTAATCATAATCATTTCTTTCCTGCATGTGGTTGATGAACTGCCTAATTTTCCTCGTTCCCCCAGCGATGATCTGTTTGTTTACATAACGATTTGGGGCAAACTTACGTTGCTGTATTCCTCTTATTATCGAATCCCCTAACAACAGCACTGGTCCCTATGATAATCGCTCATTTGGGTTGCACACATGATTCTGATTTGAGGAGGATGTAAAAGCAGGTTGATCGTCTGGCTGGGAGCTTGGTGGTTGCGTTCTTGCAGCAGAGGGACTTGAAGTAGTAGCAGATGATGGATTAGGTTGCATGCTTGGTGGGTTGAATTAAACGATCGAGCGATTTTCCTCGACTAAAGTTTCATACCTGTTTGACGTAGCTACTGCGTACGTATACTCATTTGAGTCCGCTATTACTGTTGAAAGTTGCGGTGGAAGGGTCTTGATGGCTTGTTTCTTGTAGCTGTGCGATGAGAGACTGCTCAGATATACACACTTGATTTTTTATCTCATTGAGTTGTTCTAAAATGTGCTTGATCGAGTCTTCAGTAGATGATGCTTTAGTTTTCAGTGTCTTTAGATCCGAAGACA